>MDKF010940027.1:0-32215 GCA_026770625.1 Nicotiana glauca | reverse complement strand
AACAATTATACTAATTAAAGTCTAAAAATTATTTAATAACTATTTTGTAGTAATTTCCAATTAAAATAATAAAATACTATTTTTTTTGAATTTTTCTTTAATTTGTTTTTTTTTTCCAAAATGCATTAATACTAAAAATGTAAAAATTAAAAATTCTAATACATATGCATATTTTTGTATTTTTTTTTAATACGAGTTATTATGCAACCAATTAATACAAAAAAATGCAACAAAATTCCTAAAAAAATTGTAAAATCATTTTATTTGAACTTTTGGAATAATTCACTTAGGGTAAAAATCACGTACTCACAGTATTCATATGGGTCGTCTTATTTTGCACCCTACCTGGCTATGTCTAGTGATGCTTTGGGTATTCCCGTATATGTATCTACACCAGTGGGTGATTCTATAGTGGTCGATCGAGTTCATCGTTCCTGAGTGGTAGTGTTTGAGGGTCTTGAGACCTGTGTTGATTTATTGCTTTTAGACATGGTGGATTTATATGTTATATTGGGGATGGATTGGTTGTCCCCGTATCATGCTATCTTGGATTGTCTCGCCAAGACCGTGACCTTGGCTTTGTCAGATTTTCCCCAATTGGAGTGGAGAGGGACCCCAGAGTAGTGTTATTTCATATGTAAAGGCTCGACGCATGGTCGAGAAGGGGTGTTTAGCTTATTTAGCATATGTTCACGATTCCAGCATAGAGGTCCCTTCTATTGACTCTGTTCCTATTGTTCGAGAGTTCCCTGAGGTTTTCCCTTCAGACCTACCCGGTATGCCGCCCGACAGGGATATTAATTTATGTATTTGTCACAACTCCTTTTTTCGCTACTACGCCCCGTGAAGGGTATAATTAAAGGAGTTTTTCCAATTAAAGGATAATCGAAACAAGATTCGTTTATTAAGAGATTCAGAGTCGCCACTTGGGACATTTATGGTGTCCCAAGTCACCGATTTGAATCCCGAATAGAGGAAAGGGTTTGACTCTGTATAATAGTCGCGAACCAGAAATCCGAGTAAGAAATTCTGTTAACCCGGGAGAAGGGGTTAGGCACTCCCGAGTTCCGTGGTTCTAGCACGGTCACTCAACTGCTATATTTGGCTAAAATCTAATTTTTATACATGTTAAAACCTATGGTGCAATTTTAGAATTATTTACCGCTTTTAGTCAATTTTTAAGAAAGTGAACGTCGTTTAAGAACGTGCTTTTGGATCACGTCACGTAAAATGCACCCGGATCTTCGACACATTCTTATTCAACATTTTGGAATTTGGATTTGGGTTGCATGAAATGCACACCCGTATTTAAGAAGGAAAATGTATTAAAAAGCGCACCTAAAGTGGTGTAACGACCCGACCAGTCGTTTTGAATAACAGTGCTCCGTTCATCAGTCAGAGGCCATGAACAGCTTCATTTCGGGTATTATGACTTGTCCGCATGGTCGGAACTTAAATTCAGAAAGATCGGAGTTAAAATTAAGTGAAAATTTTCATTTCAGAAGCTTAAAGTTGAAAGAATGAACTAGGATTGGAATTTTGAGTAAACGACCTCAGAATCAGGATCTGAAGGTTTCAGCAGGTTCATATGATGATATCGGACTTGGGCGTATGCCCAGTTCGGGTTTTGGATAACCCGGGAGCGTTTTGGCGCCTATTGTGGAAGTTAGCATTTTAGAAGAAATTTCAAACGTTTGGCTTGAAGAGCATTTTAGTGTTATCAAAGTCCGTTTGGAATTCCGAGACTGTGAATAGCTCCGTATAGTGATTCTGGAGTTGGGGGCGCGATCGGAAGTGAATTCGGAGGTCCGTAGACCATTTTGAAGCCATTTGGCTAAAGATAGAAATTTGAAGGTTTTTGAGAAGTTTGACCGGAAGTGGACTTTTTGATATCGGGGTCGGAATCCGATTCCGGAAGTTGGAGTAGGTCCGTAATGTCAAATATGACATGTGTACAAAATTTGAGGTCAATCGGACGTGATTTGATAGGCTTAAGCATCGGAAATAGAAGTTGGAAAATTCAAAGTTCATAAAGCTCAAATCGGGGTGTAATTCATGGTTTTAGCATTGTTTGATGTGATTTGAGGCTTCGATCAAGTCTGTAATGTGTTATGGGATTGGTTGGTGTGATTGGTTGGGATCCCGGGGGCCTCGGGTGGATTCCGGGTGGTTAACGGATCGAAAATGGAATTTTGAATAGGGCTGAAGGATTTGGTTGCTGGTATTTTCGCTTCTGCGGTTGGTTGACCGCAGAAGCGAGTGGGGAGCCACAGATGCGGATTTTGGTCCAAAGCTTGAGGACCATAGATGCGGTCTAATTTCCACAGAAGCGGAACCGCATATGCAGAAGGGGCATCGCAGAAGCGGAATAGAGGGCCTTGGGGAAGGACCGCAGATGCGGTCAAGGCTCCGCAAAAGCGGAACCGCATCTGCGGTGATATGATCGTAGGAGCGAAAAGGGGCTAAGCAAGGGAAGCCGCAGAAGCGGCCTCATGTCCGTAAAAGCGGAGCCACAAAAGCGGCTATAATTCCGCAAAAGCGAAAATGTCTGGAGGTAGAAGATTGTTTTAAATCGCGATTGGGAGTTCATTTCTCTCATTTCTCATGGCTTGGGCCGATTGTTGGGGAGCTTCAAAGAGGGATTTTTGTCAACAATGTTAAGGTAAGTTATTTCTACCTATTATGAGTTAAATACATTAATTATGTATGGATTTTAGTATGAAAATGGGTAGAAAATTGAGGGTTAGAGGAAAACCTAGAAAATTATATTCTCGAAATTTAGTCACGATTTTGAGTATGGAATTAAGATAAAATCATATATTTGAGTTCCTGAGGTCATGGATAACCTTTATCTTCAAAAAAATTTGGATTCCCGGCACGTGGGCCCGAGGGCATTTTTATCAACTTTTCGCTCAGGGTTAGGAATTGTCCTAAATTGGATTATAATGAGTACCTTAGCGTATATTAATGAAATTACATGATTGTTGGATAGTTTTGGAGCATGGTGCATCAAGTAGAGCCTTCGGAAGAATGTAGAATGCCGGTTATGAGTCTTCGAAGCGAGGTGAGTCTCATTTCTAATCTTGTGAGGGGGAATTTACCTCATAGGTGAAGTAAATGATTATGTGCTCCTATTTTTGGGGGCTACGTATGCATGAGGTGACGAGAGTCCATGCGTAGCTGCTATTATGCTATTGTCCGGGTAGTCTAGGACCCAAGAGCATGTTATATCTGAATTAATTGTGAACCCATTGATGGCTTGAAATTCTTAAATCATGTTAAATTAATAAACGGATTTTTAAAAAGACTTAAGCTTTGTTTTCCCTAATTATTAAAGAGAATTGGCTTTTCTTGGATATTTGCTTCATGTTGACTTCTTGACTGATTGTCTATCTGCGTATGTTTATTTTGGAACGGGCCGAACGCCTCGGTAGATTAATAGATGCATCTATAGGCGCGTCGTCGACCCTCGGCAAGTGCACATTTATTTCTGTTGGAGCGGGCCGTCGACCTCGGCATGATTTGCGCATGCTTGTATTGCTGCCTGGACTCATTTGTGTTGTTTTATGCCTAACTATGGCTCGAGATCATATTGTTAATAATAATAAGAAATCTAAGGGAATTTCCTATGAAAGAATTATGTGTTTACCCATTTTCTCTATCTGGATAAAAATCATGTTAGAAAATAAATCCACTGTTTGATATGTATATTGAGAATAAATAATCGTTGGACCATTAGAGTGTGTCAAAGTTGACCATCTCATCTCTACCCCTTCAGAATTAGGCGGGACACTCACTGAGTACACGTTGACTACGTACTCATACTACACTTCTGTGCATTTTTATTGCACAGGTATATGTCACTTTAGCGGCCTACTGGACGCAGCAGCACGGACGATTCGGGGACTAGGTGAGTTGCAGTATGCAAGGCGGCCCACAGCTTTTAGAGTCCCTTCCTAGTAATTGTATTTCCTTTCTGTCCATTGTATTCCGGACAGGTGTTGTGTTGTATTTATATCATTGCTATTAGTTGCTCATGTACTTGTGACACTGGGTTTTTGGGAGGGCTTACAACAGATTTGTTTTAACGGTTATTATTTAAATTTGAATTCTAGTAGTAAACTTTTATTTATAAAAATGGAAGAAAAAACCTTAGATTTTCAAAAGTAATAAAAGAGGAATTAATCAATAAGTGAGTTGGTTGGCCTGACAGAGGTGTCCGGCGCCACCACGACCCATAGTAGATTTTGGGTCGTGACAAGTGGCTAGCGTGTTATTATCTTTGCGGGAGGCCGTAAAATTCACTAAACGGCCCGCTCGAATTCTAAATATTTTGATATAAGCATTTAATGAGGGCCCCGCGATTTACATGTTTTGTTCGGCGAGGCTCGTCTCATTTTTTGTTTAAACGCCAAACTAAAGTAAACTATGATTTCCTATTTCTTTTGTATCTAAAAAGGGCCTAATTAATTCACCCGGACCTCAAGTTCAATTCCGGATTCAAATAAAAGGGAGGGTCCTCTTAATTTGAACCCGCTACCTAACTCGAAAATCTAAATTTATATTGCTAATTAATTCCCATGATCTTACAATATTTTTCGGCCTCCAGGGATTTTGTTGGGACTCAATGGTTGGCCCATGACTGCGGACATACAATCAGACTCATTTCGTTAATGGATTAATGCTATGGATTTGAGAGTTGAGTAGTAGGCCCAAGATGATTACCTAGCATGGTTACTAACTAGATATTGCAATTTCGATTTCAGAACTAGATTTTAACTGCCTATGCTGGTTTGGATACCAGCTCTACCGTCATTCACACAAGGAAATGAGACTAAAGCAGGAAGATCATCATATGTAGTACTTATAAAAATGACAAAGGTGAGTAATCTGATGATTAGCAGAATCGGATGATAAAACTTCATTTTTAATCACAAAACCAGTTGAGATCATTTTTGAAAGCCAAGGATTAAATGATTATTGACTAAGCTATGGCATAGTTTAAGCCACAATGCTGATTTTATACCCATTTTTCAAGCCTGGACATGGATTGAATTTTAACAACAATAGTCATGCATGTAAACCTATACACGAATAGGTTAACTGCCTAAATTTACAAACAACCCAACTATTTTTGGATTAGAAGAGCTGAACTACTGAAGGCAGCTACTGAAATACAAAGCCATTTTAAACCTGTTTTTATAACTACTGAAGATGAATCAGGCATTCAACTCACAATACAAATCCAAAAAGTAATAGCTATACAGTCCAATTATAACAGTCCTATAGTTCAAAATTTATGTCATTACAAACCAATGCTAAACTATATTCAACAATACAGAAATAAGCTAATATATCCAACTATCCACACATCATTCAAATAAGCACACGTCGTGAAGCAGAGAACGTGAAATTGCTCTATTTCATTTTTGGTTTCAACAACTACATCAAGGAATGTTGAGATGTGTACCTAAAGTGTGAGTCAAATAGAAAAAGGAGAATTCAGTTGTAGCAGGTGACAAAATCAACATACCACAACCAGCCACAATAGGAGTAATTTTCGAGTCAAAACAACTTCTCAAAAGCCCAGGAATGAACTCAGAAATTCAATAGCAGCTAATCGATCAAAAACAAGCTTGTCTGACCTCAAGTTCACTCGAAATTGAACTTAGGAAGCTGCAGAACACTTTCAGCACTTAAAAATACCCAGCAACAACTCGAATAAATACCAAAACACCTTCATATGCTTTAAACCTTTGAGTATAGAACAGAAACAGAGAAATCCGAGCTAATTCTGATCCTAAGTGAGCTAACCAGTTGAATTAGGAGCTGAAATTTTAAAAATGATATAAGGAAGATCAATGTAACAATTTTTGGATTTTTTGAAAGTTTTTTGTTGTTTTTGGATTTTTTGGGAAGAAATTCAGACCTAGGAGAAGTTTTTAATTTGAAATTCAAATTTTAGCTGGTGAAAAACTTGTGGAAAGTGGGGGGAATTTCAGATGTTCCAAACTTGTTAATGAAGGCAAGGGGGCTGCCTTTTATAGGCAAATTTTAGGGGAAAACTTCTACATCCCCCTCACACTTTCCCCCTCTTTTATTTTAAGATTTTATCCCTTAGTCCCTAATTTACTAACTTCTTTTCCAAGTTATCCTACTATATTTCCTGAAATTGCAAATTGAACCCTATTCTAGAGTATTCTAGAGCTTCTAGTTTTAATTACTGCATCACTTATCCAATACGAAATACCTAAACTACCCTTGAATTCCCCTGAACTAACTGACTTTAGTTACCTAAACCCAAACCCTTTTACCCGGGTCCTCATTAACTGAGAAGATGCAATGACCAGCTATAACCAAACCAATTAGGTCAACACTCAAAAACTAATTCTAATTAATCAGATTAAATTTGCTATTAAATTAACAAGATTATAACCTAACAACTAAGATCAAGTAGACCTGGAATTACACTACCCAATTATAAAACAGTATCAAACAGGAGACCCTATGGTTAACATTTAAACAAACAGCTGAAACAGATAACAGGGAAGAAATTAACTACATTTGGAACAAATCAAAACTCTGAATTAACCCTAAAACAAAACAAATGAATACTGAAGATGAACTGAAAGAAAAATAAATAGAAATGATAAATAAAGAAGAGAAGGAATTTTAAGAACACTTACTGATTTTGAGATTTAAACTCGCCTGACTTCGAATTGGGTCTTCAAATGATGTTATGTGTTTGTTCTTGCCAAGAACAAACACATAGCATAATTCTAAAACCCACTCGAACACTAGCTGGCCCTGGAAACTCGAACAGACTTGACAACAAAAAACCCTAGATCTAAGATTCGAACAGGTTGAGGGTGATTTGAATTAAAAGGGGTGTGGATTCGTAATGGGGAGGGTGAGGGGATCTGATGGTGTTAATTTGGAAGTGTTTGGATGCCGGCGCCGCCGTGCACGGTGGTGGCGGCGCCTAGGGTTTGGTAGATTTGAGGGGATTTGGTAGGATTTGAGGGGAGAGGGGTTTGGATTTGAAAAGGGGAAGAAGAGGAGAAGCTGTGGTAAAATTTTGGGGGTCATTGGGTGAGCGCCGCTGGCGGAGATGATTTTCGGCCGACGGCTCATAGCGGAGAGTGGCAGAGACGACGGAGACGATGGCATTACGGGGGGTAGGGTTACGAGGAAGAGACATACTATCTCTAGGGTTTAAAGACACTTTTATGCAAAACGGGGGGAGGAATTCTAACAGTTGGATCAAGGAAAATGGATGGCCTGGATCTATGGACGCGAAACGACCTTGTTTTGTATATGGGGCTGGACCGAATCAAGACCTTTGGTTGGGGTCAATTCGAACTGGGTCTGAGAAATTGGGCTCGAATTAATTTGATATTGGCCCAATCTTGGTGGCCTGCTTCTTTTTTCCAATTCTATTCTTTTATGTTTTCTTTCTTTTTCTTTTGTATTTGTTTTCATTGTTTATATTTTTTGATTTTTATTAAATTCCAAATCAACAAATAAAAACCTAAATTGACTTATAGAATTGTATTACTCTATTTTCAACTACACTAATTCCTAATTTAAATGCAAATTAAGACAAATTAAAACTAATAATGCAAAAAGACTATTTTTGTTATTTTCTTTACTTTTAAGCAATTCTAACTACTACTTAACCCTGAAATGTGAAATTAAATCCTAAACAAATGCCAAGGGTATTTTTGTATATTTTCCATATGAACTAAAATGCACAAACAAAATGCAAATAATTAATCAAAAAATAAAACAAAACTAACAGAATTTGCAAAAATAATGAAAGAAATTATTTTGTTTGAAGTTTGGGAATAATTCACCTAAGGCAAAATCGCGTGCTCACAGCATTGATCTGGCCCCAGGCACGCAGCCCATTTCTATTCTGCCGTATCGCATGGCCCCACCAGAGTTGAAGGAGTTGAAGGACCATTTGCAAGACTTGCTAGAGAAGGGTTTTATCAGGCCTAGTGTTTCTCCTTGGGGTGCACCAGTGTTATTTGTGAAGAAAAAGGATGGATCGATGAGGATGTGCATTGATTACCGGTAATTGAACAAGGTGACGATTAAGAACAAGTATCCACTGCCGAGGATTGATGATTTGTTTGAACAACTTCAGGGTGCGAAGGTGTTTTCAAAGATAGACTCGAGATCTAGCTACCATCAGCTGAGGATTAGGGCGTCTGATGTCCCTAAGACAGCATTTCGCACTCGGTATGGGCATTATGAGTTTTTGGTCATATCATTTGGGTTGACCAATGCCCCAGTAGCATTTATGGAGTTGATAAACTGAGTGGTCAGGCCTTATCTAGACTTGTTCGTGATAGTCTTTATTGATGATATTCTGGTATACTCCCGCAGCCAGTAGGAGCACGAGCAGCACCTCAGAGTGGTTCTTTAGACTCTAAAGGATAGTCAGTTGTATGCTAAGTTTTTTAAGTGCGAGTTCTGGTTGAGTTCAGTTGCATTTCTGGGTCATATCGTGTCAGTAGAGGGTATTTAGGTAGACCCGAAGAAGATTGAGGCGGTCAAGAATTGTCCTCGACCAGCTTCAGCGACTGAGATTCGGAGTTTCTTGGGGCTAGCAGGTTATTACTGTCGGTTTGTGGAGGGGTTTTCATCTATAGCAGCCCCGATGACCAGATTGACCCAGAAGGGTGCCCAGTTCAGGTGGTCAGACGAGCGTGGGGAGAGCTTTCGGAAGCTCAAGACAGCTTTGACTACGGCACCGATATTGGTTTTGCCACAGGTTCAGGGCCTTATACAGTTTATTGTGATGCTTCCCGTATTGGGCTTGGTGCGGTATTGATGCAGGATGGCAGAGTCATTGCTTATGCTTCGAGGTAATTAAAGATCCACGAGAAGAATTATCTGGTCCATGATCTAGAGTTGGTAGCCATTGTTCATGCTTTGAAGATTTGGAGGCATTACTTATATGGTGTGAAGTGTGAGGTGTATACTGATCACAAGAGTCTGCAGTACTTGTTCAAGCAGAAGGAGTTGAACTTGAGGCAGCGAAGGTGGTTGGAGCTATTGAAGGATTATGATGTTACTATTTTGTACCACCCGGGAAAACCAATGTAGTGGCCGATGTATTGAGTAGGAAGTCCTCCAGCATGAGTAGTCTTGCTTATGTTCCGGTCAGCCAGAGACCGTTTGCATTGGACATTCAAGCCTTGGCCAATCAGCTTGTGAGGTTGGACATTTCTAAGCCTAGCAGAGTGTTAGCGTGCACGATCGCTCGTTCTTCATTATTGGAGCGTATCCGTGATTGGCAGTTTGATAATCCTCATTTGTGTGTCCTGAGAGACACGGTGCAACATGGAGGTGCCACAAAGGTTAACTTAGATGATGATGGTGTTTTGAGGTTGCAGGGGTGAGTTCGTGTGCCCAATGTCGATGAGATTCGAGAGTTGATCTTAGCGGAGGCCCACAGTTCTCGATATTCTATTCACCCGGGCGCCGCGAAGATGTATCAGGACTTGCGGCAGCATTATTGGTGGCGTAGGATAAAGAAAGATATTGTTGCATATGTGGCTTGATGTTTGAACTTTCAGCGGGTTAAGTATGCGCATCAGAGGCCTAGTGGTTTGTTTCAGAGGATTGAGCTTCTCGAGTGGAAGTGGGAGAGGATTACCATGGATTTCGTTACTGGACTTTCGATGACTCGGAAGAAGTTTGATGCTATTTGGGTCATTGTTGATGGCTGACCAAGTCAGCGCATTTCATTCCTATTGTAGCCACTTATTCATCAGAGAGGTTAGCTGAGATCTACATCCGAGAGATTGTTCGCCTTCATGGGGTGCCAACATCTATCATTTCGGACCGGGGTACGCAGTTCACCTCGCGCTTCTAGAAAGCAGTCAGCAGGAGTAAGGCACCCAGGTTCAGTTGAGCACAGCATTCCATCCTTAGACGGATGGCCAGTCCGAAAGGACTATTCAGATATTGGAGGATATGCTCCGAGCCTGTGTCATTGATTTTGGAGGCTCGTGGGACTAGTTTTTGCCTTTAGCAGAGTTCGCCTACAACAATAGCTACCAGTCCAGCATTCAAATGGCTCCATATGAGGCGTTGTATGGTAGGCGATGTCAGTCTCCAGATGGATGGTTTGAGCCAGGAGAGGCTCGGTTATTGGGTACAGATTTAGTCCAGGAGGCCTTGGATAAGGTCAAGATCATTCAGGACAGGCTTCGTTCGGCTCAGTCATGGCAAAAGAGTTATGCAGATCGCATGGTTTGAGATATAGCTTTCATGGTTGGTGAGCGAGTAATGCTCCGTGTATCTCCTATTAAGGGCGTGATGAGATTTGGGAAGAAGGGCAATCTTAGCCCTAGGTTCATTGACCCATTTGACATTCTTGATCGTGTGGGAGAGGTGGCCTACAGACTTGCCTTGCCACCTAGCTTGTCAGACGTGCATTCAGTTTTTTATGTATCTATGCTTCGGAGGTATCACGGCGATCCTACCCACGTGTTAGATTTCAGCACTGTCCAGTTGGACAAGGATCTATCTTACGAGGAGGAGCCGGTAGCTATCCTAGACTGGCAGGTTCGATAGTTGAGGTCGAAGAGTTTTCCTTCAGTGCATGTCCAGTGGAGAGTCAGCCTCCTGAGGCATCGACCTGGGAGTCCGAGTCTGATATGCGGAGCCGCTATCCTCATCTATTTCCCGACTCAGGTACTTCTCTCTTTTGTCAATTCGAGGATGAATAGTTGTTTTAGAGGTGGAGGATGTGACGACCCTAAGGGTCATCACCTATTTCCTCATTTGTTCTGTGCTTTCGAGGCCTTGAAAACCTCACTTTTACTTGCTCGACTTGCGTGCATAGTCCGGGCATATAGATGGAAGGCTTAAATATGAATTTTGTGTGAAAAATGATGAATTTTGATATTAATATGATTAAAGTTGACTTTGGTCAACATTTTGGGTAAACAAACCCGGACCTAATATTGGACGGTCCCGGAAGGTCCGTAGAAAAATATGGGACTCGGGCATGTGTTCGGAGTCGAATTCCGAGGTCTAGGGCTCGAGAAAAATATTTTTCTGTGAAATTGTTTTTCTGAAATTATTAAGGAAAAGGGGAATGAAAATTGATTAAAAGACTATGGTAACGGGCTTGTATTTTGGTTCCGACACCCGGAACAAGTCTTAAATATGTGTTAAGCGCTTTTTGTAAAGTTTGGTCAAAATCGGACGTCATTTGACGTGTTTCGGACCTAAATATCAAAAATTTAAAGTTTATGAAGTTAGAATGAAAAATGAGGAATTTGAGATTTGATTCATTGATTTTGATGTTATTTTGGCGATTTGACGCACCGATAAGTTCGTAGGATGTTGTTGAGTTAAAGTGTGTGATTTGTTGGGAGCCCCGAGGGCTTGGGTGCGTTTTCGGAGGTGTTCGGGGTGGTTTTGGACTTAAGAAGTTAGTTGTCACGACCCTAGTTCACCGATCGTGAACATGTCGTGATGGCACCTAGTTCCCACGACCAGGTAAGCCAAGTATTGCGGATAAATGTAATAATTGCGGAAAAACAAAATAAACCAAATTAATAACTGGAAAAAATCGGGACTGTATGTCGCTTGGCATGTACAACTCAATAACACAAGTCTAGCACTATTCCCAAAGATCCGGAATCTCACGGGCAACACAGGCTATAGAAATTTATAGTAAAGGCTCCCAACACCAGAATGTCTAACAACCAGAAGAACGAAAACTAAATACTAAAGGTAGAGTAAGAGGGGGACTCATTGGTCTGCGGACGCAACAGAACTACCTCGAAGTCCCCGTGGCCCTCCTGCCTCACTGATAGTGCGCCTGAGTAGAGGTACATGTATGATCTGCACATGAAAAACAGGCGCAGGAAGGGCATGAGTACACCACAGCGGTACTCAGTAAGTGCCAAGCCTAACCTCGGTTGGGTAGTGACGAGGAAAGGTCAGGGCCCTACTGAGGCAAAAATATAATAGTAGCAATAATTAACAGTATGGAAATATGACAAAAATAATAAATGCAGCAGTGTAATAAGGCAAATCAACGAAGCAATAATAACTACAAGGATAAAGCAGAAACACAGAGTAAACACAACTCAATCTCAAATACCAATGAGGGTTTCCCAGGATACTGTCCCGTAACCCTCTCCTCAACTGTCCAATGGATCTCCGGGGATATCGTCCCGTAGTCCAACTCTCGTACCAGTATCAAAGGATCTTTCGGGATACCGTCCCGTAGTCTAATCATAAAAGTGCAGGGGGATCTCCCGGGATACCGTCCCATAATCCCAAAATAAAAGTGCAGGGGATCTCCCGGGATACCGTCCCGTAGTCCCAAAATCAACAAACAGGGGGGGAGCTACCGTAATGCCACATCCGTAGTCCCAATAGAAATGCGCAATCATAGCCAGAAACAAACCAAGGAATAAACTACAAAAAAATAGAGCAATAGATAGAACTAGCCTAGCATACTTCACGTAGCACAGTCAAAACAACTTAAGCAATTAGGCAGTTAAGTCAGCTAAACATGCTTTTCCTAATCTAGCACAAATTATAATTTCAAGTAAAGTACAGCAATTAAGAAAGGAAAACTAAAGTTCATTAACTTAAGTAAAAACCGGATTTTCGACAATTGGCTCAAGTACGTGCTCGTCACCTCACGTTCAAGGCACCTCAATATCAAGTAAAAATCCTAAGGGGAAGGGTCCCCCACACAAGGTTAGACAAGCCACTTACCTCGAACCGGCTCAATATCACTAGAAACCGCGCCTTTGCCACGAGTATCTGACTCCAAATGGCCCAAATCTATTCAATTCAATTACACATCGTAAATAATATTGCAAACAACTGATTCCACTATTAAATTTAGAGCTAGGGCACGAAAATACGTAAAATGACCAAAATGCCCCTCTAGCCAACGCCACGGAATCAAATAATTTTCACGTTTTTAGAACCCTTGTACTCTCATGAGTCTAACCATATATTAATCTCCCAAATCGGAGGTCAAATGCCCCCTCAAAACCCTAAAGTTTGGTCTATGAACTTTTACCCCAAATTACCAAGTTTTTTATCCCAAATTCGAATTCCAATGATGTATTTCGCTATATAATGATGAAATATAATGAAAAGGGATAAAAGAAACGTTACCCAATGATTTTCTCTTCAAAACCCACTAAAAATCGCCTTCTCGCGTGCTCTCAATCGATTTTCAACTTATGAAATTAAACCCTCGAAATTTTCTATTTCTGTCCAGACATTTCCGCTTCTGCGGTCCCGCTTAAGCGGCAAAACAACCGCTTCTGCGGCTTCTCATTAAAGGGTAGATTCCGCTTCTGCGATACCGCTTATGCGGTCAATAAACCGCTTCTGCGGTTCTGAGGGGGAGACCAAATCTCGCTTCTGCGATAAGGGAGCTGCCTCTGCGGTCCCCAAACCGCAGAAGCGAAAATACCAGAAGAATAAAAATACCAGGTGCTGCAAACTTAGACATTTTCCCCCGTTAATCACCCGAAGTCATCCTAAGGCCCCCGGGACTTCAATTAAAAGTACCAATACCACCTAATACCTTATTCAAACTTGTACCAATCCTTAAAATACCTCAAACAACACCGGAAACCCGATTAAATCAAGGATTCAAGCCTAAGAACTTTAAATTCTATCAAAATACGCTTTCGATCAAAAACCTAACCAAACCTCGTCCAAATGACCTGAAATTTTGCACACACATCCCAAATGACACGACGGAGCTACAGCAACTTCCGAAATTCAAATCCAACCCTCGGATCAAAAACTCATTACCCGACCGGAAACTTCAAAAATTCGAACTGCGGCATTTCAAGCCTAAATGAGCTGTGAACCTCCAAAATACATTCCGAACACGCTCCCAACCCCGAATTCACCTAACGGAGCTAACGGAACCATCGAATTTCCATTCCGAGGTCATCTTCACATTGCTATGAATACATACCATTTTTCAACTTTTAAGCTCTCATTTAGAGACTAAGTGTCCCAAAACACTCCGAATCCTAACACCGAACGTCCCGGCAAACCGAAATAGCAAAAATGAACTTAGGGGAAACAGTAAATGAAGGATCGGGGCATAAATTCCAAAAACGACCGGCCGGGTCGTTACATCCTCCTACACTTAAACATTCGTTCGTCCTCGAACGAGCATAGAGAACATACCTGAAGTAGCAAAAAGATGAGGGTACTGGCTGCGCATATCCTGCTCGGTCTCCCAAGTAGCCTCCTCGGCCAGCTGACCCCGCCACTGGACCTTCACTGAAGCAATGTTCTTTGACCTCAACTTTCTGATCTGCCTGTCCAAAATGGCCACTAGCTCCTCAATATAGGATAGATCCTTGTCCAACTGGACTGAACTGAAATCCTACACGTGCGACGGATCACCGTGATATCTACGTAGCATCAAAACATGAAATACCGGATGAACTCCGGCTAGGCTGGGAGGTAAGGCAAGCTCATAAGCAACCTCCCCAACTCGCCTCAAGATCTCAAAAGGGCCAATAAACCTCTGAATCAGCTTCCCTTTCTTCCCGAACCTCATGAAGCCCTTCATAGGCGAGACCCGAAGTAGAACTCGTTCACTTACCATATATGCAACATCACGAACCTTCTTGTCTGCGTAATTCTTTTGTCTGGACTGGGCTGCACGGAGTCTATCCTGAATCACCTTAACCTTCTCCATTGCATCCTGAACCATCTCTGTGCCTAATAGCCTGGCCTCACCCAGCTCAAACCAACCCACCGGAGATCTACACCTCCTACCATATAATGCCTCATACGGTGCCATCTGAATGCTAGACTGATAACTATTGTTATAAGCAAACTCCGCCAGTGGCAGGAAATGATCCTATGACCCTCCAAACTCAATCACGCACGCACGGAGCATATCCTCCAGAATCTGAATAGTGCGCTCGGACTGTCCGTCCGTCTGGGGGTGAAATGTTGTGCTCAACTCCACCTAAGTGCCTAACTCCTGCTGTACGGCTCTCCAGAACCGCGAGGTAAACTGAGTACCTCTGTCTGAGATGATAAAAAGTGGAATACCATGCAAATGGACGATCTCCCTGATATAAATCTCCGCCAACCGCTCCGATGAATAAGTGGTACACACAGGTATGAAATGAGCGGACTTGGTCAGCCGATCCACAATAACCCAAATAGAATCAAACTTCTTCACGGTCTGTGGAAGTCCATATACGAAGTCCATGGTGATACGCTCCCACTTCCACTCCGGGATATCTATCTGCTGAAGCAACCCACCCGAACGCTGGTGCTCATACTTCACCTGCTGACAGTTGAGGCATCTAGACATGTAGTCAACTATATCCTTCTTCATCCGCCTCCACCAGTAGTGCTGCCTCAAGTCCCGATACATCTTCGCGGCACCCGGATGGATGGAAAACCGCGAGCTATGGGCCTCTGCTAGGATCAGCTCTCAGAGATCATCGACATTGTGCACACAAATTCAGCCCTGCATCCTCAATACCCCATCATCCCCGATGGTGACATCTCTGGTATCACCACGACGAACTCTGTCCTGAAGGACAAACAAATGAGGGTCATCATAGTGTCGCTCCCTAATGCGATCAAATAGGGAAGGCCAATCTTGGATCCCCAACATTTTTCCTCTACGCATTCGCGTTGACCCACACGCAAACGCGATGAATTGCCCAGTTTACCCTTCGCGAACGCGGCCCCTTTCCTGCGAACGCGAAGGGCAATTTTGCCCAGCGAATTTTTAAGTTCAAAATAGAACCATTACGGGATTATTCCCATTTTTCATAAACCTTGTCTTCTCCACAGCACATAGGGAATTTTTAGAGTTATTCTTCACCAAAGCTTATTGGGTAAGCATTATCTAACTCGTTTTCTTCTTTTTCTATCGTTATTTATCAAATTCCTAGACCTAAATCATGAAATCAAAGTAGAAGTTAAGGGTTTTGGGTAGAGTTAGGGTTTTGGGAATTTTGGATAATTCAACCTCAATTTGGGGTCGAATCTTAAAACAAATTGCATATTTGAACTCGTGGGGTTATGAGTGACTAGGTTTTGGTCTGAGCCTCATGTTTGGACCATGTGGGCTCGGTGTTGAATTTTGGTATTTTTGAAAGAATGCTAAGAAATTCATATTTAGGCTATGGGATGTTTCCAATGAGTCTTTATTGATATGATTGAATTAATTATGCCTAGATATCATTGTTCCAGAGTCGGATTGTAGAGGAAAGGCGGTATTTGAGGATTGATTGCTATTCTTTGGACCGAGGTAAGTGTTTGATCTAACTCTGGCTTGAAGGAATAGTATTAGAGTGTTATTAATTGCTAATTGCTAAATGATCGAGTACGGTGTATAGGCATGGTGACGAGTATCTATACACCGGTGTCTAGCATGACCGTGGGTCCTTGTTTGTACTTATTCTGATATTTTTGGGACTCTTCCATGCTAATTGATGAATTCTACATAATGTGAAGCGTATGAGGATTAGATATGAATTGTAAATTCTTTGGAGTGCTGGCTCGAACGATAAAAATACTATTGAGAAAAAAATGAAAGAAATTGAAAGAGATATTATTAATCCCTTGTCTAGCATGACAGTGGGTCCTTGTTTTTACTTATTCTGATATTTTTGGGACTCTTCCATGCCAATTGATGAATTCTACATAATGTGAAGGGTATGAGGATTAGATATGAATTGTAAATTCTTTGGAGTGCTGGCTCGAACAATAAAAATATTATTGAGTAAGAAATGAAAGAAATGGAAAGAGATATTATTAATCCCTTGCCAGGATGGTTTGAGTATATTGATTATCTCCCTTGCCGGGATGTAAAAGTTGTTATTGTTGCTCCATTGCCGGGATTTAGCTGTTTATCTGTGTTTTCCCTTACCGGGATTTTTTTGTATTATATATTATAAAATGGGATCGTCTGGCACGCCGATCACTTATATATTGTGAAATGGGATCGTGTGGTACGCCGACCATTTATATATTATGAAATGGGATCGTGTGGCACGCCGACCACTTATATATTGTGAAATAGGATTGAGTGGTACACCTACCACGTGACATTATAAAATGGGAGTGAGTGGTACACCTACTACGTGACATTATGAAATGGGAGCGAGTGGTACGCCTACCACGTGACATTATGAAATGGGAGCGAGTGGTACGCCTACCACGTGATATTATGAACTGGGAGCGAGTGGTACACCTACCACGTGATGTTATGAAATGGGATCGAGTTGCACGCCTGCAACGAGAGAAAATTGAAACGAGTGAAAGTGGTTTGTTTTCCCTTATTCTGTGTTAGAAGGACTCAGATATAGTTTCCTTGTTATTCTTGATATTCTGTTTTATCTGCTACCCCATAAGCATGTTCCCCTCCCAGTTATAATTGTTTACTTTCCGCTAGTATTTTGTTGTACTTGTATATATATATGCACAGGTTATTCTGGTAGTCCAGTCTAGCCTCGTCACTACTTCGCCGGGGTTAGGCCAGGCACTTACCAGCACATGGGGTCGGTTGTACTGATGCTACACTCTGTGCATCTTTTTACACAGATTCAGGAGCAACTTTTGGGCCACAGCAATAGTATATTGATTGGGAGCTGACTTTAGTCCAGGGACTTACGAGGTAGCCTAGCTGGCGTTCGCAGGCCGAAGTCCCTTTCCATATTTTCAGTTTGTTTTCATTGTATCGAGACAGACACTATGTATTTTTTTTATTTAGACTTGTTTGTAGCACTCTTTAGTGGTTTGTGAGGTAGCGACTCCAGTCTTGGGTAGAGAAATATTAACTTCTGCATTTTGGATTTTCAGTTATTTAAGTTTTAACAGACTTCCTCTTTATTTAAAGATTCGTTATCTTATTATTGTTATGTTGTTATCCAAATATATTTAAATGCTTGGGTTGCCTAGCTCCGATAGTAGGCGCCATCACGACTCTCGATGGTGGAAAATCCGGGTCGTGACAAATATGTGAAAAATTCAAGTCTAGATAATTTGTATAGTTAAACAGATATCATTTTTCACTTAGTTCTGAATTTCTGTGATTATGCTTTTTCTAGCTTTGCGCAACCACACTAAAAAAATTATATTTCTTTGTAGGGATATCAAAACTATGATATGCTTGTGCCATTAGAAAGAGAACTTATGGAGCTACAATAAATAAAAATTTAACGTCCATATTATTTGTCAATTAATGCAGATATGCTTTTGAATTCAATTATAAATTTTTGGTATTCTACTTTTCACATATTTGAGTGTTATAACTAAAAATATCATATCTATCTTGCATGCACACCGACAAAACTTTTGGTCATTGTTGCTGAAGATCATTTTTCTTGGTTGAGTCGAACACAATAATTATGAAGGTGAATTTTGTACTTTTTTATTAAATAGCCAAAGTACCTCAATCAGGTTAACAAGTAGTAAAACATTATTTAGTATATTTTTTTGTGTGCAGGCTACTCATAAATGTGAAGATACTGTCAGTTAATACCATACCTCAAAAAGAGTTTGGGTGCCAATTCAAGTGGTTGGTCAATTAAGTACTATTAAATTTGTGAGTCAAATATTTCATAAAACCATCAAACTTGCTTTTCTACTAATTATTCTTTTTACTACTTTGATAGGGGTTGCGAGCAAGTTGACGATACACTACTGCTTCTTGAGGAGGTTCAAATACACTCTATTTTTTGTGTATCTCAACTCAAAAATTGTCACTCCTCTGCCATTAATTGTTCATCTGTAGATTCATCAGGTCCAGTATATTCCTTGCCTCAAAGGCGGATGCAGACTTATATAATCTGGTAATGAGTCTGAATCTCTAATTTTAATACATAATAGATTTCAATCTAAAAATATACACTCATAAAGTTTAATTTAGGTTTCGTCCCTGCCTTATCCAAGGTTGATCTTGCTTGCACATATGTCAAGATGGTTGGTGGCACTAATACAAGTGCTCATTCAATAGACATGATTTGATCTAGCTGTTGCTATTTGAGAATTCTTTTGTGACTGATTCTTTCATATTACATAAACCTATGGCCTAAAATATTAAATTATCATATACTTCACTGCCAAGAAAATCGTGATGGCCGATGAAGTACACGATAAATATCGTCAAAGTCAAAAGTACATAAGAAACAAATAAGTACTCTAGAACAAAATTATGAAAATATTTTTACATAGCAATTTCGAATCAATTAGCGAAGATTTTAATTTTAAAGTTTATTTGAACCAACCGATTGGCTTTATGATATAAGGCAGCAGTCAAATAAAAGTAGTTGAGGCTCGAGAAGTAGCTGCAACACCAGCCACATCACCATAATTTATCAAGTCTTTACTGTCACTGTATTTTTGAATTGCTTTAGCCTCTTTCAAGTTAGATGATACTTGTGGAAGCCACCCTAATCACACAGCTTTGCGATGCAAACAACAAACAGAGAAACCAAAAATAAAAAATTAAATTCAATGCAATCATAGAGGGCTTATCAATTCAAGCAGCAATTTGATTTATGAATACAAAGAAATGGCATATAATCTAAGCATACCAACAATATTTTTAGAAACAACTCAAACAAATTCATCTATTTGTTTTTTGTTTTAACTTTAGTTCTTTTGAATGCGATTGTTAAATTTTGTCTGCATATATATCTTTTTGTAATATTTCTTTCCACTTTTTTCCTTTGAACTAATCCGCGCATTGAGCGGGTACGTATACTAGTGAATTTAATAACCCCACCTTTAACCCAAAGAGGAAAATCCAAAAAATAAAAAAATGGAAAAAAACCCCAACAGCCACCCACCATTGTGACGTCTCTTTCACTGCCGCTGGACCCACTCACCGTCATTATGGCTGGAAGTGACACTTCAAGGCCAAGGCACTTAGCTTAAAATTTCAAACTGGGATATCAACCAATCACCCTGATTGTTCAAAACCCTGCGCATCTGGCGAAAGTAACGGTGGAGACCTTAATTAATAGGGCCTTGACAACCTTTGGCCCAATCATGTGGTAGGCGATGACAAGCAACGACAACATTCAACCCAATCTAGACCCACGAATGATCAACACCCTCATCTCCCAAGCTTTCCAATCAATCCCATTCCTAAACCCGGGAGCGGATGACCCAGCAGCATCGTCAGTGTTTGTGACTATCGAACCCCAATCCCATCAAACTCCATCACCTCCTGCTACAATAGAGAAGAACCAATCGCCACCACTAGGCAACATTACAAGGGAGATCAACAAAGCCCTAGAGCTTCTGAAAAGGAAAAGCCCTCTGGAATAAAGGGAACAACATACGCCCTCTACGCACAGACTCTCTCCTACTGGACTCAGTCAGAGCAATCGAGTTTAGTGTGGAGAGCAGCGGGTGCTTGTGCTTCTATATCCCAGGGCCCTGACCAAGTGTGGCATGAGCCTAGTCTCTCACTATAATCAAGGTGTGACCAAACCACTACTCAATCTGACCCCAGTATTGAGCTTGAAGAACATGAACCAAAATAAATCAGTGAGGTCTCCTTAAGGGATGGAGAAGGCTCACAGAAACCAGTCCCAAACCGCCAATCACCCCTGATGAATTACATCATATGGAATGTTAGGGGGGGTACAGAGGGGAATTCAGGATACACTACCTTGACATGGTGTAGCTCTACAAACTAGCAATATTGGTTAGGTTAAAAACTAAGATGGCTGACCATAAGAAACTGACTGAGGAATTGCATTTCGATATGCTTATCTAATCTCCGGCAATGCATTTGTCAGGTGGGATTGTTATGATGTGGAAAGATAATTGTGTCACTTTTGATGAGGTATCTATTACCCCTAAAGGCATCCATGCGATGGTGAAGGTACTCTCATCCCATACTCCTTGGTTATTTTCAGCAATTTATGCTAGCACCATATTAGCTGATAGGAAATTGTTAAGGGATAGACTTGTTACTATCTACCAAAGCAATACTAGGAGCTGATTTGTAGCTGGAGACTTCAATGAAGTCTTAAAAGCTAGGGATAAGTTTAGGGGTAACCCCATTAGCTTTAGCCACAACAACCTCTTTTAGAAATGCCTCAATGAATGCAGGCTAGTTGACTTAGGATACAAAGGCAGTAAGTACACCTGGACTAACAAAAGATACAAAAATAGGAGTAGTATAATCTTAAAAAGGATAGATAGATGTTTTGCTAACGACTGTTGGATTTCTCAGTACCCTGAGGCTAGAGTTAACCATCTTCCTAGGACCCACTCAGACCACTGCCATATTCAAATAATGCTAAAAGGGGATACTATCATTAACCCTAACAAGCCTTTCAAGTTTGAATCAATGTGGACTACTCACCCCTTATTTCCTAGTAACATCAGTAAGGCCTTCGCCAATAACTCCCCCTAATCCAATCAACAAACACCTTCAAAAACCTTGTGACCCAGTGGAACAAATATATCTTTGGTAATATCTTCCACAAAAAGATAAAGATCCTCGCAAGAATTGCTAGATCCAAAAATCCCAACTACCAACTTAGCAATTACCTGTTGAATCTGGAAAGTAACCTGACTAGAGAACTTGGCTCCATCCTCAAGAATAAAGAAGACTTCTTGAAACTCAAATCAAAGGTCAGTTGGCTAATTGAAGGTGATGCCAACACCAGGTTTTTCCAGACCTCTACCCTCAATAGGAGAAGAAGAAACAGAATCATGTCCCTCAAAAAGGACAGTAGGAAATGGCCCTATGACAAAGGGGACATTAAGGCCTCTATGATACACTTCTTCAAGAGCCTATACACTTCTTCCCATACTCAAGCACCCATTTTTACTACTAGTCATCTGGACATGACCCATACTCTCTCAAACTGTCAAAGAGACGGCTTGGATAGGCCCTTAGAGGATAGGGAAATCAAAATGGCCATCTTCTCCTTTAAACCTTTCAAGGTTTCTCGCCCTGATGGGCTGCACCCATTCTTTTACCAAAGGTACTAGAGCATTATTGCAAATTCAGTAGTTGACTTTTGTATGGATGAGAACATGAACTAACTCTCCTCTGTCTCATTCTCGAGTGTCCTAAGCCACTTCTGATAGAATATAAGGGTCCACCAAACTCTAAAGAACCAGGTTCTCTATTGGTTCCACTGAAACACACGCATACAGTAGTAAGTAAATGACAAGAGGAATTTTACGTAGAGAATTCCCAGCTCAACGGAATTAAAATCGCGACCTACCCTTGTAGGATTTCAACTTCACTACTGAGCAACTTTTAGATTACAACCTATGCAACCTAGAAATTGATCTCTTAATCTCTTACTAACTTGTAGCACACCTATTAAAAGCCACTTTTATAATACCTCTATTACAAATACTTCACAACTCAGCTAACTCTAACCAAGACTCAAACACAAAGGTTTAAGGTTTACAAAGAGTGTCCTACGCACTGCTTCTTAGTAAGCTAAGTAGGAGTTACAAGTAAGAAAATTAACAAAGTTACAACTCAACTAAGGAATATAATAACTTGATGTGGGAACTGGTCCGTAGTAGTTTTGTTCTTTATTCTTGAAGCACTTGAGAATTACTTGTTGGATGATCACGTGAGACAGCTTGAGTGAAGTATCTAAGTGTTCAAGTAATTGTTTTACCTTCCTTAATCTCAATAATACATGTTTGACATCACATACAATGATGTAAGCAAGGCAGGTAAAAAGCCTTTCATAGAAAGTTGACTGTTGCATTGTTCCTGTACTGTAGTGTATGCAGGTAACAACTTTTCCAGCTGGAGAGTTGACTTCGTACAGTCACCCGGGAGCTGGTAGGGACCTGTTCCCTCAGCTATTCTTTCTACTCTGAAGAGTTGAACCATATCCCAAGATGGAACCTTGAAATTTTAAGGTCTTGAGAATGTGTAACAGGTTCCCTATCTAGTTCTTGATAGTAAATTTGTTAGATCATCAAAACATAAAACAAATTACTTATGACCAAGATACTTGTAACCTATCAATTTCCACCCTTTTCATGATGACAAAATCGTAATTGAAAATCTCATAAAGAGCCACATTGAACCAGACAACGAACCAGAAAGACCTTAAGTTTCCAGCTAGATCTGCATTCCCCCTTGATCAATGCACATCAAGGAGCCTCAAAGAGTTTCCCCTGAATCTGTATTTCCCCCTTAATCAATGCACATTATCTTTATTTGATTTATGTAATTTATTTAATTCAATTATGCAAAACAAGTAAGCAGCATCTTCCGCCTTTTGGCATATAAAAAGCACAGAACAAGTAAGTAGAATAATGAAGTCTAGTGTGCTTAACTCACATAACATGATAGAAAACAGAGACAAGAGAGAAATAGCATAAACAGAAAGGAAATACTTGCATTAATCAAATTTGGATCTTTACAAGCGGGAGCAGAATCATTATTACTATCCACAATTCCAAAATAAAACAAAAACAAGTACCAGAAACAAAAACATCACCAAAACACACTTAAAATATGGACACTGGAAACTGGACACTCTTTAGGGGAAGATGGAGGAAGAGGGCTTGGAAGAGGAAGCAAGGATTTGGAGGACAAGATCCATGCAAGCATACACGGACATTTTCTCACTGATGAGTCTTTCTTTCAGGTCATCCACCTGTTTCCTGAGCTCATCATTCTGCTTTGTCAGGCAGGCGACCTCTAAGCTGAAAGAACTGGAACTAGGTTCTTCTTGCAGCTAACTGAGCTGACTCTCAAGAATAGTGTTCCTAGCCTTCAACTTCTGGATCTCCTCTGTGGCACTATTTTAAGCATTGATCAATTGAGAGATCATATAGGTGCTTCCAACTCCTCCAACCTTTTCAATACACTCACACTCCTCAAGAGTGGTCTTCAAGAAGGTTTGCTTTTTAGTGCCCACTTTGGCTTGTCCCAAAGGCACCTTGAAGAATTTGAAGACCTTTATGAGTAGAAACCTATACGATAGTCCATGGTTGCCATCCTTAAAGTTTTCCACCTTTTTCATATGCTCAATCATTATTCCAGGAAAATTGATGGTGGTAAAATTATCCAAGGCTTCCATAAGGAGCAGGTCAGTTTTGGATGTAATAGATCTCCTTTCAGCATGAGGAAGCAGCACTTTATTGACCATCTTAAAGAGCACCTAATATAATGGAAGGAGTGTCTTCTTATGCACATGTTCCCCCTGCTGGATTGCCTTGTCCTTGACAATTTCATTTCTAAAATTTGCCGTGCAGGCACCCCGAACAGATGACATCCCTTCAGTAGGAACACCCAGAATTGACCCCAATACGGCTGAGTTCATCACTATGTCCACCCCATTTACCAATGCACAGATTTGATCGTCTTCAACTGGGAACTGTCCGGCATAAAAACTATGCACCTCCTTCTCATATACTTAATGGAACAGTATTTGCAAACAAACGAGTCCATTGTTGGAAATCATAAATCTTCACTAACTGTTTCATCCCAGAAAGCTCTACAATGTCAGGGGAAAATGTGTGGCCCCAAAGTACTTTCTGATTTCTCAATTTCTCTTTCTCTAAACTCAGAGAATCACCAACTTTTGCTTTCTTGATGGTACCAGGATCCTCATTATCATTCCTTATTCTCTACACTGACTTACGAATAGACTTTCCCTTCTCCGCTGACTTTTTATGCATATTTTCACCAGACTTTTTCACTTCTTCATCATTAGACTTTCCATCGCTCTCCTTCCCTGCCTTATCACCAGATTTCTCCATAAATTTTTCACTAGGAGAAGTATCAGCATTACTTTCAACACTTGTAGAAGTGTGTCTTTTGGATTGAGAGTGAGAGTGCTTCTATTGTGAGGACTTGTGAGTCAAAGAACTAGGTTCCTCTTCTACTTCCTCTTCCACATTTACCACATGGACTACCTTTTCATGCACAACTTTTCTATCATTTACTAGCCTTTTCTTCTCTTGCTCCTTTGACTTTTCTTGAGAGCAGATTCTAGAGCCTCCTTTTGCTACAACCGCGTAGTGGGTCATTTAGGGGTTGGCTCTAGAGCTGAACCTGGATTACTCCTAGCCCTAATGAAACTAGCAATCACCAAATCATTTATGTCTTATTCACTATCATAATTCTTCTCAAGCACCATCATATTCAGAGGCTCAGCATAGGAGTGGGGAGAAGGAGCAGGATCAACACTGATCTGGGGAGATGACCCCTGACCTTGATCCTACGCAGAGGGATCAGGTTCATCACTTGGGACCCAGGAGTATCATCTAGGGTTGATTTTTCAAATAGTACAAGTGCTCCCCTTTTTTCTGTGAATTGAGGCTCTTCCCCCTAAGACTCAGACCCTCCTCCACCTTCATCCACAACAACCCCTTCTGAAGCAATGAAGAGCATATTTTCTATTCCCTCCTTTTCATGTAGCTTCATGAAAATTTCAGCAGGAGGAGGAGTGATACCTGTGATCACTAGATTTTCACTAGAGGGCTCATCCATGTAGAGAGTTGATATTTCCTGATTTTTTCCTTGAACCAAGTCCTCTGTTCGCCCTGTTCACTTTGTTTGACCGGTGATATTTGAGGAAGATAGGAATTCTCAGACTTGCTCAAAGTCAACTTCTTGTAACTGAGATAAGGAACAAAATCAGAATGGGTAGGAGAGGGAATGGAGTGTAGAGGAGACTTTATTTTAGGGTTTGGACTGTTGGTTGTGTTGGAGAAGGAGTCTACCGCTAGAGTTGTAACTGGTGAGGACTCACTGAGATTACTATCTAGTACACTAGGGGTTACTTGATTTTCAGACATGGTGAAGTTGTTACTCGAAGGGTTTGTCGATTGAAAAGAGAGAAGACAAAGAGAAGGTTTTGAATTTGGAAGTAAAGGGTTGAAATGTTTGATAGGCTTATTTATGATGAGGGTCGGGTTTTGAAACGGCGAAAAATTTTTCTTGGGGAGTTGTATCGTTCAGAGCAGGTGAGACGGTTTGGATGAAGAATCACAATGTAAAGAGACCGACACGCTGATGATATGGCATTGTTTTTGTCCATTTTAAATTGTATGAGAAAACAAAGAAGCTATTAACCTGAATCAAGAGAAGCAGGTTCCCTAACTGGTCTTGCAAGTGAGTTTAACCCTTTTTGCCAGTATGTACTGCATCAGCTGCTCTGTAGTCATCATGCGTGTCTACCTATAACGTTTTAGAAATAAGTTAGACTTGGCCAGAAAACACTTTAGCTGATTTTACCTATATGTGACTTTCATAACCAATCATTTGAAACCAGGTCCTTAGTTGGGTTTTATCAACCCCCGTGTCAGGAGATTTTCTCAGAACATTTTCTTCTCAAGGCTTTGGTGAAGATGTCAGCAACTTGATCTTCAGCAATCAATGAACTTGGCCCTCTTGAGATGGACTGTTATTAGTCATGATTGTGTGCACTTGTATTTTCACACAGGAATGGTACACAATCAGTGTATACCCCAAGGTCTTCCAATTACTGCTTGATCCACATCAATTGAGCACAATAAGAGGCAGCTTCTGCATATTCTGCTTCAACTGTTGAGAGTGTCAATGAATTTGTTTCCCTATACCCCATGAGATAAGATAAGATCCCAAAGAGTGTGTCATTCCAGACATGCTTTTCCTATCCACCAGATAACATGCATTATTAGGATTAACATACCCAATGAGATCAAGTCATCACGTAAAGGATAACAGAGAACCAAGTCCTGCGTTCATTTAAGATATCTCAAAATTCTTTCAGTAGCTATCAGATAAGACTCTGTTGGATTTGACTGAAAGCTTGCACAAAAACCCACTCTGAACACAATGTCTGGTCTGCTTGCACTGAGATATAGGAGTGATCCAGTGATGCCTTCATGCATGGTTTGATTTTCAAGAGAACCAGGTTCATCCATGTCTAAACATGCAGCTGTAGCAATGGGGGTGTCAATGACTTTTGATGATGTACTTTTGCTGACTTATCAATGTTCCAGAATACCCACTTGGTTTCTGTATAGGCTCGATCTACAGGTCAAGGAACCAGGTACAATACCTTGAGTTGCATCAATGACTCTATTTTCAGCTTCTATTGTTGTAATCGTGGGACCAGGTTCTCGCTAATGGATGGAGCAGCAATTGTATTATCTTTACTAGATTCCTTGACATGAATTATCATGTCTGGCTTCCCATTTGCCATGTTAATAACTTCACTTGGAATCAATAAAAATTATCTATCTTCATCAGCATTCCTGTCCCTTTTTTAGATGAGTAACCCAGGAAGATTCCTTCATCTCTTTCAACATCAAACTTTCCAAGCTGATCCTTGTCATTGTTGAGAACATAGCATTTGCAGCCAATTGTCCTCAAATGAGTCAGCAACTTTGGTGAAGACGTTTGTAATTCCTCTATAAATTAACATTGACCACGCCATAACTTCAAGAGTCATGTTCTTCCTTTCTACATTTCCATTTTGCTGTGGAGTTCTTGGAGCTGAGAAGTTGAGTAATCATACTTTCAATACAGAATTCATCCATTCTAGCATTATCAAAACCTGTTCCATGTGCAAGCCACATTTTTCCCATCTTGACTTAGATCTTCTTGACAGCCCACAAATACTTGAAAAGTCTCATTCTTGGTTCTGAGGAACAGAGTCCAGGTGAACCTAGAGTATTCATTCACTATCAAGATATATACTTTTTCCTCATCTGCTTGGTACCCTCATTGGTCCACAGGATCCATATAAAGAAGATCAAGTGGCCTTTAGGCGCTGATTTCCTTTTCTGGGCTTGAATGAAGATCTGACATTCCTTCCTCTTGCACAATTATCGCACATTTATGTTCCTTGAAGCTTGACTTGGGTAGACCACGAACCAAGTTCTTCTAGGCCAGTTTATTCAGTAGTGAAAAGCTTGCATGCCCCTAGCCTTTTATGCCATAGTTCTGCATCGACATCAACAACTCTTGAACAACTTAGATCACAACTTTGCAGAGACTTACAATCAGCAACTCAAGAATTCTTGTATTTTTTTGGCTACATGCATCACCTCACCAATCACAAGATTTGTGATTGTGCATATATTGGACAAAAATTCCACTTTATTTCCCTCATCACATATCTTCCAACTCTTAAAGTGTACCCCTTTTAGCTATTTTCAAAGGGTACACTCTCTCCTTGCAGGGCTTTTAGTGAAAGAAAATCGATTGTATTTTTAGTCATATACTTTGATCAGCCGATGTCCATATATCATTGTTGGCTGCTCCCCTTTCACTTTTCCTGCACAAGAATATTAGGAGTTAGACTTAGGAATCCAAACTAGTTTGGGTCCCTTGTAATGACAAAAGGGGTAAATGGGGGATCTTTTGATTCATACGGGCATCATGCGTTTTTTATATGAGGGACCAAGTCCTCTAGCAGTAGTTATTTTCTCAGCAAAGACTTTATTTTTCTGATGAGACTGAACCCTAACCTTGCAATTTTCCTATAGGTTCTCATTGTTTCCACAGTAGGTACACAGCCAATTGTCGGGTACAGTACCATACTTGCTATGAGGATTGTAGAGAGTCTTCTCCCTTTTAAACCCAATTACCTGCATGCTTCCCCCATTATTAACATACATGGCGGTAATAGCATCAGTGGACCAGGTCCATTTAAGAGATTTTTCAAGATCACTCTTCACTTTCCCTAGTTCTTCCTGAAGCTATTTTTTTTCCTCAAGCTCAGCACATAGACTAGTCTTCACCAAATTTAACACATTTTCAAGCTTAATGTGTGCCTCGCTTGCAATTTCTTCCATTTTCAGAGTTACCAGGCCTACTTTCCATTTTAAGTTCCTCAATTGTCTCCTTCAAGTCTACTACCACCATTACTAGGTTATCTTTCTCTTGCTCAATATTTGCTACTCTCTCGGTTAGGACTTCATTTTATTTACTTACATACTCAATGGTTTCCTTTAAGTCAACCATAACAACCATTAGATCATCTCTTTCATGTTTTATACTGTAACTTCTCTCATCTAAGGCATTCTTTTTATTTTTTTAGGTTCTCTATTGTTTCTTTCAAATCAACTACAAAAACTACTAGGTCATCTCTGGTTTGTTTAGCTTCTCCTAATTACATAGTTAACGCATCTTTATCATTTATAAGACTATGGTAAGCATCAATTAATACATTTGCTAATGACATAAGCTTTTTAGGAGAGTAAGATTTCTAATTTATCTGAACATCCAGAAAATTTACCTCATCACCATCGTTATCTTCATCGTCATCAGATTGAGCCATCAAAGCAAAGATTGAATCATTCTCAGTTATTTCACTTTCCACTGCCATCATTGATCTTTCACCATGATCATTTTCTTTTTCAGATTTATTGGAGGAGTCTCCCCATACAGCAAGAACTTGCTTTATAACATTGTCAGCATTATTCTTTCTTTTGAAGCATTTATCAAGGAATCGGGTTTCTCTTGACTGCTTTGTCAAAATTGTTATTATACTGATCTTGCTTTAGGAAAGGGCAATCCATATGAAGTGTCATGTCTTGCCGCACATATGACAGAGGTCATAATTTTTTGGCTTGCTAGAACTTCCCCTTTTTGGAATGCCCCCATTCCTGCAAACTATCTTCTGGAATCTTCTTGTCAAGTAAACCATATTGCCATCCTCACCACTTGAATCATTGATGTTCGTCTAGAGAACCAGGTTCTTCTCCCTCTTGGGCTCTCTTCTTTCATTGTCCTTCTTCTTCTTTATTTCATAAGTTTTTAAGTTTCCAACAAGTTCATCCATGGTCAGTGTCTGCAAGTCCTTCCCCTATGTTATGGCGTTTATTTTGCTTTCCCAAAAATTGGGCAGTACACTAAGGATTTTCCAGACAAGCTTGTTTCTCGAAATAATTTCACCAAGAGAGTGAAGCTCATTGATGATGGAGGTGAATCAAGTGTGCATATCTTGGATGGATTCATCATCTTTCATTCCGAAGAGCTCATATTCAGTTGTGAGCATATCGATCTTGGATTGATTCACCTGTGTTGTTCCCTCATGAGCTGTCTGAAGAGCCTCCCAAATTTCTTTTGCTGATTGACATGCTGATATCCTATTATATTCATCAGGACCAATACCACACGCAAGAATTTTCTTTGCACGAAAATTCTTTTCTATGGCCTTTCTATCAGCGTCATTGAATTCCTTCCTCGTCTTGGGGATGGCTACAGCTGGTTCGCCAAGGTTCTTGATAGGAGCAAAGGGTATGTCACATATGACATCCCGAAGCTCAGAATCTGCAGCCATGATGAAGTCGCGCATCCTAGTTTTGTACCAACTATAATACTGTTCGTTGAACCTAGGAGGTTTGTAAGTAGACTGGCCTTCTTAGAAGTTTGGAGGAGCAGCCATGAGGATCCTTTCTAGGTGTTAACCTAATATAATGAACCCGCTCTGATACCAACTGATGGAATATAAAGTTCCACCAAATTCTATAGAGAATCAGGTTCTCTATTCGTTCTACTGGAACATACGCACACAGTAGTAAGTAAATGACGAGAGGAATTTTACGTGAAAAATTCCCAGCTGAACGCGATTAAAAATCATGAACTACCCTTGTAGGATTTCAACTTTACTACTGAGCAACTTTTAGATTACAACCTATGCAGCCTAGAAATTAATCTCTTATTCCCTTACTAACTTGTAACGCACCTATTACAAGCCAATTTGTAATACCTCTATTACAAAGACTTCACAACTCGACTAACTCTAGCCAAGACTCAAACACAAAGGTTTAAGATTTACGAAGGGTGTCCTATACACTACTTCTTAGTAAGCTAAGTAGGAGTTACAAGTAATAATATTAACAAAGTTACAACTCAACTAAGGACATATAATAACTTGATGTGGGAACTGGTCCGTAGTTGTTTTGTTCTTTATTATTGAAGCACTTGAGAATCACTTGCTGGATGATCACATGAGAGAGCTTGAGAATTTCTTCCTTGATGTTAATAATACATGTGTGACATCACTTACAATGATGTAAGCAAGATAGGTAAAAAGCCTTCCACATAAATTGATTGCTGCATTGTTCCTGTACTGTAGCGTGTGCAGACAACAACTTTTCCAACTGGAGAGTTGATTTCGTACAGTCACCTCGGGAGCTGGTAGGGACCTGTTCCCTCAGCTGTTCCTTCTACTCTGAAGAGTTGAACCATATCCCAAGCTGGAACCTTGAGATCTTAAGGCCTTGAGAATGTGTAATAGGTTTCCTATCTGGTTCCCGATTGTAAGTTTGTTAGATCATCAAAATATAAATAAAGATATAAATAAAGTACTTATAACCAAGATACTTGTAACCTATCAACTATTCTCAAAACATTCAAACCAATAGAACTTTGTAACACCATCTATAATACCATCACTAAAATCATTGTCAATAGGATCGAGCCCCTTCTCCTACTATGATTGGTCCTAGCCAGACCAGTTTCCTATCTAATAGAAGGGCCTCAGAAAATGCCCTCATTGTCCAAGAATACATCACCCATTTTGGGAAAATGAAAGGGAACCAGGCTCATATGATTCTCAAAATTGATTTAGAAAAAGCTTTGACAGGCTGGAGTGGTCCTTCATTAGAGACACACTGCATGCATCAACTTACCACCTTGGCTAACTAAGTTAATCCTATCATATATTAGCTCATCAAACATCTTCATCCTAGTGAATGGTGGCAAAACTAACACCTTCAGGCCTTCTAGGGGTATCAAGCAAGGGGACCCAATCTCCCCTTACTTGTTCATTATGTGCATGGAGAAGCTCTCCAGGTAAATTGATAAATTTGTTCAGGATAAATAATGGCTTCCTATCTTTATCAGTAGGTCTGGACCAAAGATCTCTATTCTCTTCTTTGCTGATGACCTTACATTATTTGTAAAGGCAAACATTAGGAACTGCAACACAATCTACTCTATCATGCAGTCCTTCAATGAGGCTTCTAGGAAAAAAATCAGTTTCGTCCGGGGTTCTCTTTTACTCTAACACAAAGCCTGATACAATGGAAAGCCTCACAAATACTCTTTCAATCCAAGCTACTATATCCTTTGTAAGGTACCCTGGGTTCCCTATGTTCCATAGGAGACCCACCAATAATGACTGTGAGCACGTGATTTTTGCCTCATATGAGATTTATTCCCAAAATTTCAAAATAAATAGTTTTGCATTGTGTG
>MU749318.1:0-27093 GCA_026770625.1 Nicotiana glauca | reverse complement strand
CCTCGCACTTATAGAATATTGCTAATTGACCTCTAATGAGTGTCGGAGTTGGCCATCTCGTCTCTACCCCTTCGGTATTAGGCGGGATACTCACTAAGTACACGTTGATTACGTACTCATACTACACTTCTGTGCCTTTTTGTTGCACAAGTATATATACCTCTAGCAGCCTATTGGACGTAGCAGCACGGACGACTCTGAGACTAGGTGAGCTGCATTGTTCGAGACGACCCGCAGCCAGTATAGTTCCTTTCAGCATTTTATTATTTATTCCCTGTCCACTGTATTTCGGACAGATGTTGTATTTTACTTTCCTTATCGATAGTTGCTCATGTACTTGTGACACCGGATTTCTGGGATGGGTTTCAACGAATTTGTACTAATTTTTATTATTTAAAATTGAATTCAAGTAGTAAACTTTTATTTATGAAAATGGAATGAAAAACCTTAGATTTTTAAAAGTATTAAAATAGGAATTAATTGATAATCTAGTTGGCTGGCCTGACAGAGGTGTCCGACGCCACCACGACTCTTGGTGGATTTTGGGTCGTGACAGTTCTTTTCTCACTTTATTAATAATCACTAGATCGTATCATATTTAATTGAGGAAAAAACATAAATAAGCAATATTTGAGTAAAAATTTCAAAAACCTAACAACAATCATTATTTTACATTCATGACAACTAAATAAATACATTCCCTAGCAGAAAATCACTCAATCCCATTAAAATAGGGATGCTAGTTACTAATCCCTAAAAGTAAGCAAGAATAAAAGGATAAGTGATAACTTTCATCCAAAAATGAAGCTCTCTTCCAAATTCCATTAAAATAGGCATATAATTAATGATATACAAATTCTACCCATCACAAGTAAATTACCGAACTTTCATGTTAATCTATCTATCTATCTATGTATATATATTTATATTATATTAAAAGCACGAAGGCCCTTAGCGAAATGTCGTTTGCCTTTTATACCCTTTAAAAATAGATTTCACACTAGACAAAATAGTCATTTAATAATATTTTTAATATTTAAGACTTTCAAATTAATTAAAAAACTTGACCATAATATCTTTCCTTATTTAAAAGATGTAAAAACTCCTAATGTTCATGAATTTAATCCACCAAAATATTACTTATATAAATTCCTTGCCTTATACGAATAAGCAAGAACTTCTTATACCTTTCAAACTTCTAATTCTTTGCAATATTGTGTCCTACACGGCTATACATAAGCTTAAAGTTTGTAGCCATAAAGGTTGAACATCTTATTCTCTTTATACGAAGGATCACGTTTTTTGTTTAAACTGCCGCAGTTATTGCTGGGTTATCAAATTTTCTACAGGTAATTTAATTTTCTTTATTACATGAGTTTTCTCTTAAAATTTAACTACATACAACTATTTCAATTGAAAATAAACTATGAGATCTTGCATATCCTCTTGCTTTAGTTGTATTATTTATTTGTTTTGATATGCCGTTAGTGAATCATTTATTAATATGCTCTAATAATTGTCTCTCATAGAATGTAATCAGTCTTTCTAAAGGTAATTTAATTTCTTTTATCAATTCAACTAACTATTTGCCATTAACTCCGTTCGGATAATTATGCTGCTCATTGAGTTTGACATGTGATATTAGAGTAAGGCTTAATATTGTGGGTACAAAAATTAGATTTTGAGCTTAAATCCCTTGGAGTATTGTGAGTATGGGTATACAAAGGAAATCCACAAATCGCACCAACTCAATAATTTGAGTCAAACCGAGAAAAAAAAATCCGACTATGGTTTGGTGTTGAAAAAAAAACCCGACCATAAGTGGTTTAGTTTAGTTTTAACTAAAGAAAGTCAAACCGAAACCAAACCAACCCGACATTACATATATAGAAGTTTTAGATATATTTAATATATAGATATACTTATTGTGATGTAATTTACAAATATTTCTTAAACTTTTTCATAATATTATCTTTTAAGTTTTATTTCAAGGTTGGACTTAGGACTTTTGAATGTTCCAATAANCCGACCATAAGTGGTTTAGTTTGGTTTTAACTAAAGAAAGTCAAACCGAAACCAAACCAACCCGACATTACATATATAGAAGTTTTAGATATATTTAATATATAGATATACTTATTGTGATGTAATTTACAAATATTTCTTAAACTTTTTCATAATATTATCTTTTAAGTTTTATTTCAAGGTTGGACTTAGGACTTTTGAATGTTCCAATAAGTTTTATAGTCATTAATATTAGTAACTTAAATAATGTTAACAAAAGCCCACATCCAAATTAAATCAATAATAATGCTAATAAAAGACATTCAATACTACGAACCACAATGTATTTAAAATCTCTCTATTTTTTTTTTGTAATAATGTAGATAGAAAAGAATAACCTATTTTTATTTTTTCTTCAGGGTTTAGTCATGTAATTAATACTCCCTTATTAGTCTATTTATTTAGCATGACTTAGTACTTTTAGATTATGTTTATTTTTATTATGGCTTTTTAATTAGCAATATTTATCTTACATAATTTTATTATCTTTATTGTTAAATATTATAGAATAATTCCATGATACATCTCATATTTTTTATTATTTTGTTGAAAAATACCTTATATAATTATATCTTACTAGGATTAACGAAATATTTTGAGCACAGATTATATATTTTGTGCTACAAAGATTTTACCGGAAAAAACCTGAAAATTGAGTTTTATTGTTTTGGTTTGGTCTTTAGATTTAATAACCCGACATAATTGGTTTGGTTTGATAATTGCAAAATTTGAACCAACCCGACTTATGTACACCCCTAATTGTGAGCTTATACTTTTTGAAATTTTATTTTACAACTCAAACATATTGTTTAATATGTCTTATGTAATTTTATAAAACAATGTTTTAGTTGATATGGGTATATGCGCAAAGCGCGTACCCTACTTCAATTTAATAGTTAACTTTAATAACTTAACATAATCTATACTATATTAAAAGCACGAAGAGCCTTAGTAAAATTTACCTTTTTACCCTTTAAAAATAATTTTTTACAATGAACAAAATTATAATTTAAGTTGCTTTTCTAATATTTAGGAATTTAAAATTAATTAATTTTTGTATGTTAAATCTTTCCTTATTAAACTAGGTAAGAAATCCTAATATTTAGGAATTTAAATCAATAAATATTTTACCTTATATAAGCTATTCTAATTGAACATAAATCCTTCGTGATGAGAACGTTCTTATATGGTGACTTCAAATGATTTTCAATTAAAAACTTAAAATATGGGGATATATAAATTTAAAGTATTTAATATAATAAGGTCTAAACTAAAAACAATTAAATATGCATTTTAAAAAATTCTTATTTTAATCAAACAAAATAATTAATCCATGTTCAATTAAGTACCAAAAATTTTTATTTGGTGCCTTATTTAATTATATTAAATATCACAAGCCTAAATTTATATAATAAAAGTACGAAACTTCTACACGAAATATACTTAAATATTTATTCTTTAAAAATAAATTTCACGTTGAATAAAAATGCAATGCAAATATTTTACTAATATTTAACACTTTAAAATTAAATAAAAGTTTGCTTATTAATTTTTTTTTAAGAAATTCAAATTTTTAGGACTTTCAAATGATTTATAAAATGTCTAAACTAATATATATACATACAATTAGAATTCAATAAGTTTTTTTATAGTAACTTGTTCATCCTATTAACTGTTTTATGTTTTAACGCCCACACACGTTTTGATAGAGTTATATAAATAATCATAAACTCTTTTCTTCTTTTTATTTTAACAATTTAAACCTCACTATGTGGATAATATTGAAACCTTTAAATGGTGATACATTTAGAAAACATATGATTCATATTTTTAAATTACGTATTCGATAAATCTTTAAAGAATCAAAATAAAAGTCTATTTCCTTGTTTATTTCTTCTCTAATGAATTTGAGAACATATTTTTAAAAAATTAGAATAATCTTAAAACTTCAAGAGCCATACATTCTTACTGAAACCAACAAAGAAGCACGATAACTCGTGAAATTAAAATGACAAATTATAAAATTGGAACATAATTAAAAGTGAATATATTAAATAATGACTGAGAACTTTTATGAATTTTTTTTTCTTTTATTGAGTTAGCTATAGAGGATCAATAGTCAACAATTTCAAAAGCTTACAATTTATTTTATAACTCAAATATTAAAAAATATATGTAATTTTCTTTAAAGAAAATATTACTCATTAAGATGGGGAATACGCGCAACGCGCGTACACTAAAACTAGTTATTATAAAAGCACAAATAATTTATGTTAAATGTTGAACGACTAAAATATCCTCGAAACTTTGATAGACTTTTATGCCCATAAATTTTTGAGTTAAAGATGGATGTAATTGTAATATTCCAAATATTACCCCAAGAATGGAATTCTTTTCGAATTAAAACTCCACGTATGCCAACAGCAAATTTCTACTCTACCAATATCTAGAACTTGTAATACAACTACAAATTGGTAAAGTTGGAAATAGTTATGAATTAAACTTCTAATATATTTATAGTCATTTGATAAACAACTTGCATAAAGTATTGTTGCACTCTTTAACCAATGTATAACTTTATTCGTATCATTGTGTAATTTCAAAATATTTAGTTCTATTTTGTGTTGATTATCACAACGTTATTATGATTTGATTTGCATTACAAATATATAACTTTTATTTTAAGCGACTCATTATCTAACTCTAAAATTTATTTGTGATACACATTTGTAATATTTGACATCAAAATATTCGTATAACGCACTAGCATAGAGATTATTATTATTTATTTATCTATCTATCAATATGTATCTATCTATCTATATCTATATCTATATTATTATAAACGCACGGATGTTTCACGCTAAATATTGAACGACCAAAATATTCTTAAAATATTGAACGACTTTTATACCCTTAATTATTTATATTATTTTTTGCTATAAGTAATAAGAAAAGGACACAATTAGAAATACTAACACGTTAAGATACAGAGTTGTGATAGAACATGGATTAAACCGTATCAATAAAATAAAAATTGATTTTAGAGAAGGCACGTATTTATCACGTAAGAAAAAATAGCGAACTTTAAGGAATCAAATTGCTAATGTTTCTCGAGTTTAGTTTTGTTCTTGCGTCAAACTTTTTTCTTAAAATTTAGTGTTGCTTCCCTAGAATACATGTGTGCTCTATAAACAACAATTTTCTTTATTTTATAAAATTGTCTTATTTAGATAGTTAGTATTATATTTTTTGGGAAATCAATGTTTGTAAGATCTATCAAATCTATATCTATACCTACTATCAATATCTACATTATTAAAAAAATAAATATTATTTCTTTTATATCCTCTAAAAGTTAAATTATTTCTTTAGGTAGATAAGTACGCTTGGATAATATTGTAACGTTCAAACTCTCTTCCTAACTAAATAATTAATATTTATAATTTTGAAATTAACTAAATTTTATTTTCTAAGTCCATATTAGATAGACGTTGCAATGGATTAGAAAGTGATTGCACTTCTTATTTCAGCTAAAAGAGTCCTGCAGACACCAAGCTTCGATTTTGAAGATGGTCGATGTTCCTGTGTGGATTATGCTCATAATAGGAGTCCACTTTTGAAGACACCAAGCTAGGATTGATGATGCATATTTCTTCAAGGAAAATTCTTCTATCAATATCTTTAATGTGAGATCTCACTGGATGACTTCTCCAACTTCTTTTATGATCTCCTTTAGTTTTCTTTAATTATAATAATATTGTTGTTGATTGTTAAATAATTAAGGGCAAACACTGGTTCTTGGAGATGTTTGGGACTTGTCAAAGTATTTGGACACGAGATATTAGAATTATTCGGATAATGACATACCTCTTATTTGCTTTAAAAGATCTTCACTCAACCCATAGATACTAAGATAGTCATAGAGATATAAAGCCCTCAAATACAAGTTTGTTTGAAGGTTAATATGCATGGATACCAAAACTTGATTCTCTAACCACCACCAATATATGACTATTTCTTGATTCATAAGGCCTTTTTTTTCAAATTACTTGGGAACTTAATTATTTGTTCAGAAAAAGAAAAAAATGCTTTGTAGCAAAAATCATTTAGAAATATAGAGCGAAAGCAACAAATATCTAAGTAAATTTAATTTAATATTTTATTTTTGAATGTTTGAACTATATTCAATTCATTTAAATTTAATAGGTCTACATGCAAGTAAATTTATCATTGTTATACAAAATTTAAATCAATTGACATGGGATATACGTGCAACACATGTACGTAGAAACTAGTACTATATTAAAGGCACGAAGGCCCTATCGAAATGTCGTTCGCCTTTTTTACCCTTCGTAAATGCATTATATGTTGGATAAAATTGTAATTGTAATAACTTTTTTTTTGGGAGAGAAAATGTCACGATCCGGAATTCCCACCTTCGAGAGTCGTGATGGCGTCTACTCGTAGAAGCTAGGCAAGCCACACATTTAAAATCCATAATACTTTTGTTTTAAATCCACGTTTACCAATTAAATTAACAAGAGATACATAACTAAATAACAGCGAAATTTACAATTTAGCAGAAGACTTAAACGAAGTGAACCCAAATAACAAGGAAAAATCCACATATGCCTCTACCCAAGACTGGTGTCACAATATTTACGGACTATCTAATATTTACTACATACAACTGTCTGAAACAAGAAATAAAGTCTGTCTCGGGTGCAAAAGAAAACAGATCATAAGTAAAGTTAGAGGAGATGCCGGACCTGCGGACGCCTGCAGGACTACCTCGAAAATCTCGTGGACTGAAGACTAGCTCCCGAACTACTGCTGCGCACCACATGCTGCTCCGGTATAAGGATCTGTACAAAAGAGCACAGAGTGCAGTATCAGCACAACCGACCCCATGTATTGGTAAGTGTCTGGCCTAACCCCGGCGAGGTAGTGACGAGGCTAGGACCGAATTCCAGATAAACCTGTGCAATTATATAACATGTGGCGGAAAAATAAATAAGTAATAAGCAGTTTGAGGGGAGGGGGTACATGCCTCGGGGAAAACAGTTTAACTTAGCAGAAACCAAATGAATATGAAGGAACAGTACAATATCTGAGACGATATAATAATACTACTGTTGTGGCATGTAATCCGATCCAATAAATATAATATATCTGTTGCGACGCACAACCCGATACAATAAATATAATATATCTGTTGCAGCGTGTAACCCGATCCAACATATATAATATCTCTGTAGTGGTGCGCAACCCGATCCAACATATATAATATCTCTGTTGCGGCGCGCAACCCGATCCAATGAATATAATGTATCTGTTGCGACGCATAACCCGACCCAATATATATAATATCTGTTGTGGTGTGCAATCCGATCCATATATATATACATACATACATTTAATTAAAATATTGCGGTACGCAACCCGTTCCCAATATATAGCTTACAGTGATCACAACAACAGCCCCGACAAGGGATTTACTATAAATTACACCATCCCGACAAAGGAACTCAATTGTCCAAATATATATGTCCCGGCAAGGGAGAATTAGCTATAACCACACCTGTTCTAATATCTAGCTATCACAGCTATAACCAAACATTTTCCAACATCTAACTACCATCGCTATAACCAAACTTATTACTACACCTAACTATCTCAGCTATAACCAACCTATTACAACACTTAACTACCTCAGCTATAACTTTAGTCATCACTCAACACAAAGAATCATTAACCTAAGCATCCGTAATATCAATTAAGAACACAATGCAAGAGAACCACAACTCAATAATAGCCTGTCAAGGGGGCAATATAATGATCTATTCTCTTTCTCACTTTTACTTCAAAATTCTCTTCACAACCCGAGCCAATGCTGTAGAGGTTCAATTATCACTTACACTTTCACAATTCGTTCCACATCTGGAGCCGACGCTCCTCAATGTTCATAAGTCACAATTCTTTCCAAAACTTTACAGAACAAATAGAAATGCGCACCAAGGCATGTATAATACAACGAAGTCGTGAAAATCACAATATAAGACTCACGGTCATGCTTGACACCAACGTATAGATACTCGTTACCTTGCCTATACGTCGTACTCAACAAGAAATACACAGCAAACATGACTCCACTCGTAATTCCTCAAGCTAGGGTTAAACCGAACACTTACCTCGATGCTTTGAATTCAATTCAAGTCCCAATTATAGCTTTACTACTCGATTCTACCACCAATCTGCTCGAATCTAGTCACAAGTTACTTAATTACATCAATAATCGCTAAATGAATCAATTTGAATGCATAAAAATAAATTTTCCAAAGTTTTGTCCAAAAATTCCAAAATTGCCCCCAGACCCATGTGGTCAAAATCCGAGGTTCGAACCAAAACTAGGTTACCCATTCCCCCATAAACCCAAATATATAACTTGTTTTGAAATCCGACCTCAAATTGAGGTCCAAATCTCCAATTTTAGAAAAATATAGGTTCTACCAAAAACACCCAATTTCTCCCATCAAAATCATTAAGTTTAAGTTGAAAAGATGTTAAATAACGTTAATGATTGAAATAAATGAGTAAAAATTGACTTACAATTGATTTGGAAGAAAACTTGTTCTTGAAAAATCGCCCAAGAAGTTTGTGTTTTGAAAGAATATTGAAAATGGTTCAAAATTCGGCTAAGTGTAAAATATGCAGATTGCAGATATGGGAATTGCAAACTGGGAGCAATTGCGAACGCCGACCTGTTATGGGAATTGCGAAGTTTGATTCGTATTTGCGCACACTGAACAAAAATGAGGGCATCGGATTTGCGACAATGATGTCACATTTGCGAGCCAGTATGTTGCATTTGCGACTAGCTCAACATCGCATTTGCGAACCAGATGGTCGCATTTGCAACCCAACTGCAGGATCCCCTATCTCGCATTTGCGATCACAGGCTCGCATTTTCAAGACTTCTTTGCAAAGACAAATGCGAAGATTGCAGAACTGAAATGCCAAATTTTCCTCAAAGGTACAAAATGCACTCACGGCCTATCCAAAAATCACTCGAGCCCTCGGGGCACCAAACCTGTCACGACCCAAACCCCGCTCCGGTCGTGATGACGCCTCTCATTAAAATAAGGCCATCCAACCAACCAATTTTGTCTCTTTCAAAACAGCTAAGCATAAAAGATTAGCAAAAAAAAAATGACTTAATGATATTAATTAACCAAAATTACAACCCAGCACAGCCCAAACCGGAATGTCACAAGTCACGAACATCTATCAGAGTATAAGTTCAACTACAAGACCTAAAATATCCAAAGCCGGATCAATGAACCAAAAGGGAGGAAAAATAGTGCTGCAAACGCAGGCAGTCACCTCGCTACTCCTATACCTCTGCCTCTGATCAGCCAAAACCCGCTACCGGGTGAACAAATACCTGCATCTGCATGCGAGGTGCAGGGAGTAAAGTGAATACTCCAACTCAGTGAGTAATAAGGGTAAATAACAACTGACCAGTAAGAAATCACGTGAAGCAAACCATCATGATATATAGGAGTAGTGAAAAGTCCTTCGAGAGAAAGCAGTGAAGCTATAAAACCTTTAGAAATATCTTAGCATCAGTTTAAAACCTCTTTTGAAAATGAATTTTTCAATAGTTATGCAAATGAATGCAAAACAAATAATGCAGATAAGCACAGATGTCTGCCTCTCGGGCACCACACTCGGTTATCAGATAATATCAGAACATCAGGTAAATATTGCAAGAAGAAGCACAAACAACATATAATGGCAGACAAAAGAAATAAGGTAAACACATCAAATAGTATCGGTACCGCTGCGGTATGCAACCCGATCCATATATCGCTACGGCGTGCAGCCCGATCCATTTAACATCGACGGTGCTCACTGGGGGTGTGCAGACTCCGAGAGGGGTCCCTTACGGCCCAAGTGCATTATCAAGCCATCTCGTGGCATCAAATCTAGGCCCTCGGCCTTATATCAGTATCAGTGTAACACCGCTGCGGCGTGCAGCCTAATCCAAGGTATCCTCACAATACAGGTCCTCAGCCTTACTCAGTCAACAAAATCACATAAGCTGCTCGGGCAACAATAAAACACAATGCTCAGCCCAAAAATATATTTAGAAATATCATTTCGAGTGTTTAAGGCATAGTAAACTTGCTGAGTTTAAAACAGTGGAAAACACATGACTGCGTTTAAATATATATATATATATATATATATATATATATATATATATATATATATATATATATATATATATATATATATATATATATATATATATATATATATATATATATATATATATATATATATATATATATATATATATATATATATATATATATATATATATATATATATATATATATATATATATATATATATATATATATATATATATATATATATATATATATATATATATATATATATATATATATATATATATATATATATATATATATATATATATATATATATATATATATATATATATATATATATATATATATATATATATATATATATATATATATATATATATATATATATATATATATATATATATATATATATATATATATATATATATATATATATATATATATATATATATATATATATATATATATATATATATATATATATATATATATATATATATATATATATATATATATATATATATATATATATATATATATATATATATATATATATATATATATATATATATATATATATATATATATATATATATATATATATATATATATATATATATATATATATATATATATATATATATATATATATATATATATATATATATATATATATATATATATATATATAAATAGTGAGGAATTATCAACAACAATACCCGAAGGGTTCAAATAGCTGGCACGAAGCCCAAATATAGCAATCAGCCCATGTTATGATGATAACAAGTAATTTCAGTCAAATACGTAGTACATTCATCAATCGGGATGGACCGAGTCACAATTCCCAACGGTGCTCTACCCCATGCTCGCTATCCGGCATGCAAGTCACCTCAATACAACACTATGGTGTGCAAATCCGTTGTTTTAAACCCTCAGGGTGTCATTTACAATCATTACTCACTTCAACCGGTGAAATCTCTAGGTCACGACGCCTTTGCTCCTCAAATTGGCCTCTACGCGCGTTGAATCTAACCAAAATTAGAGCGAATACATCACAATATGCTAAAGTCCAAGCAAAAACAATCAATAACGTGCACAAATCCTGAAATTACCAAAACCCTCCCCCCGGACTATCACGCCCCAAACTCGAGGAACATGACTAGCGCCCGACCGGGTAGCCCCAGCCGAGCGGACCTGGGTGCCTCTCCTACCCCACGTGCTACCCCATGTCTTACTTACTCAATATTCCAAGAACTGGCCAAATAATTAATTTAGAACACCCGTTTTGCAAAACATACATACATACAATTTAGTTAGTGAAATTACCAATTCGTTGCCCAACAAAGGAAACAGGGATCTACATAAACTTCTAACCCAGATCCACTGTCTACGAAGCCTCTAAAAGTACAACAGGATAATACAGAATTGGCCGGTAACAAGGCTCCGGCTATACCTTACCCAAAATCAAAATAAAACTTCGGACACAAGCGGCCTGAGCCAACAGGGCCCCGAGAGGAATGGGGCTCACCAAAGGCTGATGGAAGACGAAGGGGAAGCTACGATCGGTGGACTAGAGTACTTGTTGTGGGTCCACCTACAATCATAATACGAATGTAGTGCCCCCGGCAAAAGGGACGTCAGTACATTTGAATTGTACTGGTATGTATAACAAACCTTACCCTGAGTAACCTCAAGCCATACACAAGTAATAAACAATAGAAGGAAGCAACAATTGAGTACACACAAGGAAGACAATCAAGGCAAACAAGTTAACAAACTCTCTTTTCCCCATCATCATTTCCACATTTTTTAATTTCACAACGTTCTCATATTTCATTTCAATTGCGATATCGATCACTTTCCACCCTTATTACCTCGGCCACCCTTATTACTACAACCTACACCTTATTACTTCATATTGCGGCATGTAATCCGATCCCACCGAGCAATCACAATTCACAAACAATACCACAACAATAATAATTCACAAGGATAACCACAACAAGTTTTAAGAACAACAACTACAAATCCCAATAACAACAACAACACAACTCACAAAAGGTTTAGGTGACTATCCATACCATTTCCATCTTTTTCAACAACCCGTTATACCATTTAGATCACAACAATAGTTTTTCACGACTATCCATAAGGGATGTTATCACAATTATTTCAATTTCACCAATTACGATTCCTCTTTATCATTTATTCCACAGTCCTTCCCACATAACACATTCGCAATCACAACTTACTTTATTGCCATTTACTTGCACAATCATATCAGATGTTTTAACCAACAATGCATAAGGCACAATATTTACATGAATCCACAAATAGTCACACAAGTAAACACATCCTGCTCACAAGAATTTAACTTCACAACCAATTCATGGAGATATCACATACCAAGTATTCGGGCACCAAACAAGGCGATTTTACAAAGGTTAAAGTTAGCCATGCATACCTGAATAAAGCTTTCCTTACTCTTTTACAAATTTCCGGAACTCTAAGCACTTCGATCTATTGAGGAAAAATTACAAATTAAATCGAGAATTAGAGATGAGATTGAGACTCTAGCTTGGTTCAAGCATATTGATAAACCCTAGAGGTGCAATATGATCTTAGGCCCATTTTTAGGGCAATTTATATCACTTTGTACCCCTTTTTAATTCACCACCCCAACTACTCTAAGGTTTAACGCGCATGCAAGGAATACATTGTTATACCCATGAATAACTTCACTAGTGACCCCTTATATCTGAGAATAAAACAAACAAGAGTTGGGGTGATGAAGTATTACCTCTTGAGATGAAGGTCTAGAGGTATCCACTTGATTTTCTTTAAGGATTTAGCCATATCTTATGGAGTGATTTGATGGGGAAGCTTTCCCTCTCTAAGAATCCACTCTCTCCCTCTAGAAATGCTCAAAAGAATGCTCAAAATGAGCTATAACACCGGATATATCGATATGGAAGTCGGGTTAAAAATTAAAAAAATGGAGCCCCAAGTCAAATATGCGATCGCAGAGTTAACATGCGGTCCGCATAATGGACCGCAAAATGCTCCCCAAAAACTAAACAGTCTGACTCAGTCTGCGATAAGAATGCGGTCCACATTCACGTTCTGCGGTCGCAAAGTGCACCGCAGAACTGACACTCACAAAATTCAAAGGAAAATATGCGACGACTATGCGGTCCACATTTCGATTATGCGACCGCACAACTGACTTCAATTTTAACCAACATTCTGACTCACTCTGCGGAAGAAATGCGGTCCGTATATTGATTATGCGACCGCATTTTTAACATTAATTTTGATGACCTTTCTGCTTCACTCTGCGGCAGAAATGCGATCTGCATAGTTGATCTGCGACCGCATTCTGGACCGCAGAATGACAATTCGCTGGAAAAATCGATTCTTTTGATTTTTTAGTGCAAAATCAGTAAAAAGGGGTCGGACCGCATTCCTAACACATATTCGGACCTTGGCACTACGAGCTACTAGGTTTTAAGCACAAAATTTTACGGGGCCTTACACGGGCCCACTTCTCAAATCTTAGAAATTTTCACATCAATGGATTCCTTATCTCGCCACAAGTCTATACATATCAAAATCACAAGAATCAGAGTCCATTTGACCCCTCAAATCCCTAGTTTAAGCTCTCTTAGGTTCAAGCCCTAAACCACCATTTTTGTACCTTAATTCCTTGAGTTTTCAGTTCTAATCTATGTATTTACACCATAAAATCATGTTTTAAGTACAAGAATTCATACCTGATCAAAGTCCTTGAAACCCTCTTCAAAATCGCCCAACAACTCTCCAAGTCCGAAGTGAAATATGTTGCTCTTTCAAAAATTCGCGAAGAAGACTAATTAATAAATCTGTCCAGTCCTCTCGCTTCTGCGGTCTAGTTGTCACTTCTGCGACTTCCACTTCTGCGGAAAATTTTAAAATCCCAAGGCCCGCTTCTGCGACCTCATTCCCTCATCTGCGGCTTCACAGATGCGGTTTCCCTGACCGCTTCTGCGGAAACAACCTTAAGCCCAGGACTCGCATCTGCGGCTTCTTCCTCCACTTCTGCGCGACCGCACCTGCGGTCCCATAACCGCAGGTGCGAAAATACCAGATACTAGCAGACCTTAACCATGCAAAAATTCTGAAACTCTCCGTTTAACCATCCGAACTCACCCCGAGGCCCCTGGGACCTCAACCAAAAACACAAACATGATCCAATACCTTATTCAAACTTTCTCCAATCATCAAAACACCACGATTAACACTAAAACCATCAAATTACATCAAACCCAAGCCTAAGTTCTTCAAATTCTTTCGAAACTCACATTCTATCAAAAACCCAACCAAATCACCTCCGAATCACCTTAAATTTTGCACACACATCCCAATTCACCTAATGAAGCTACTGCAACTCTTGGAATTCCATTCCGACCCTCGGATCAAAATCTCACCTATCAACCGGAAATCGCCAAAATACTAACTTCGCCAATTCAAGCCTAATTCTACATCGGACCTCCAAAATCACTTCCGATCACACTCCTAAGTCACAAACCAACCCCCAAAGCTAACCAAATCACCGGAAATTGCATCCGAGCCTTATAACTCATAAGTCAACCTCCGGTTGACTTTTCCAAACCAAACTTTCCTTAAAGAGACTAAGTGTCTCATTTCCTACCAAAACCAATCCAAATCAACTCTAACACACCAAATACCGATAATGAAACATGAAGAAGCATAAAAATGGGGGAAACTGGGCGGTAACTCCTGAGACGACCGGTTGGGTCGTCACGTCCTCCCCAACTTAAACAAACGCTCATCCTCGAGCGTACCAAGAGTTGTCCTAGAAGCCAACCAATAGCTGAATGACCTTACCAAGCATATACCCTGGGGTGATCCCACGTCACCCTATCTTGCATAGGTTCGATAACACAACATAGCTGAAAATTCACAATCCATCTAATCCATAAACCATAGAACCACATTGCACTTTCCGAAATCATGCATAAGATCAGAACCTCACATCTATACTCAGAATAAGCCCGAACCAGCTGTAATAACCCATACCTGCAGCCTCAGGTGCAATCATATGATATACTACATAACCCAAACACTCGAAATGATAACTTCTATTCACAACAGTTGCCCACAACACCCGAATACCAGTAGAAAACCTCTTATCAACTAAGGTCTTATTCCAACACTTTCATATACTGCCAACGATAAATGAAACACCCAATAAACTGTAACCATTTCTCAGATCAACCATTCATGAAGCCACTTCCCTTTTGACTAATATCATAGCAGATTCCGAGCTGAACCTCAATATTATCCTTCCAACAAGCTGAAATCAAATCCGTTCGTATTCATTAGTGACCCAAATGATCACCTCAAATCCAACACACCAATATAGTGATATGATACCTCAATACAGGCCTAAGCCACAACTTGCATAATACGCACAACAATAAGAATCGGTCTGAACATACTCAAATCATAAAAAATGACTCAAACGAAAGGGTTGTACCTCAAGCTCATCAGTACCATCACAACACAAGGCTGCGACCCCGTCTCACATTATAGAAATATAACACCCAAAATCTACCCCAAAAGGTCATATCTCCACGTGGCCTCGCTACAATGCGTGATCCTATCCAAACACTGTTACACATGAAACACCTTAAGTCACTATGCTCAAAATCGGCAGCACGCACAATTTGATGTCTGGAACCAAAGCAATTCATTACCCTCACGGTGAAACAAATAACATACACCACGCAACCCGATAGGTCATAACCAATACTCCATTTATCGAGAGACACCCAATTACTCTTCCTGCTTGACTTTCACTATGAATCCCCAATAGAACCGCACCACATGTGCCCATAACAACAAATCGTAACGTCTCAAAACACCGAAAAGCAACTCAAGCTAAACACGTATCCACATCGGCCTACCAACAAACTCATTACCAAGAAAGCCTGAAGCTGCTCCTTCCACTACTATAACTCCTGCCAGAGCCGTACGATACGGTGCCCAGCACCAAATCAATATCGAAATCCACAACCTTGCCCGGCGATATGCCTGGCCACAAGAAACACATTCGAAAAGTCCCTTAACACCGGAACGGAACCAATGGTAGAAACCTCTACACTGACATCCATCATGAAGGCCCAATTAATAAAAGCAATCCTTCCCAGCCGTCCACTGGGGCTTTGAAATATAAACCACTCTGCAAGAACATAATCCAATGCACCTCGCCACTCAACCCGTGGCATTTCCGGCATAGCCCGTAGCGCAATAGTTCAGAATCACCTAGCACTAAGACAACTAGTCTGAATTTCAACATCACATCCAAAATCTAACATACCAGCAAATAAAGATCCACTCGAGCCTCCAAATCACGATTGTCGCTAAACGGTGCCGAATACACACGATCCACAACCACGACATAGTCTGTACATGAGTACTCCTAGTCTCCAACTCCATATTGCACACGAATCATCATACCTGATCCCAATTTTGCCATCCGAACGCATACGACACCTTAAATACCCTATCACTCCATGATAGATACTTTAAAATTTCCTGTGCCACAAAGCAAACCCGAATACCACCAGTTGATCCAACAAGAAAATGCCGCAATACTACCGAAGTATCATTAGTTTAATCACATTACCCTTTTTCTAATACATATACTCTCGTCAAATTGCTTCCAATTAGCATCACCATTTCTTTGATTATCTGAGGCTACCCGTTGCCTTAGAGTTTTATGAACTTCTTTTCAGAACTGAACTGAAACCTCGAACACGCAAATCTCGATCCTCCACAACATACCGCATATATCATACCATTCAAGGATAGCAGGAAAACTCTTATCTCCCTTCCGAGCCACGGACATCTACGCACTCAACTAGTCAAGAACTTTCATTGATCCCATCTAGGAGAAACATCATTACACATTCCATGTCTCTCATATTCGTAGAAAATACAACTCTTCAACTACGGTAGAAATCATCAAGAGCTCTCTCAATTTCATTTGCATAAATTAAACTGCCAGGACGGAATCCTTCTAACTCGACCAAGCTAAGAAAGCCATCAAAACCCAAGAGCATTGCTGCAAAATACTTGTAAGGGCTCATTATCTCGAACACATGCAAAGAATTAATCATATCCTTACCATACCAATTTGGTTTACTATCAAGCTATTCCATCTATCTAATTTCCCTTCTGATTCATCAACTTGATATTCCCCCTTGCTGTAGCACCACAGTTCTTCAACCCAGGCTCACTACATGAGACCCAAGCACAAGACCACACTGTCTAAGACCCATAATCCACTGAGCAATCTCTCAAATTTTCCCAAAAATACCACATTTCAGGATACTTTACTCTGAAGAACTTCCTGCAAATCTAAATTCATTACCTTTACTTTCCAGATACCGATACGTAGGATCCCATAATTAACATAAAAATACCACAAGTCTTGACATTTTCCAATAAAAACATAGTCTCTAACCACATACACAACCTTAAGACACCTGATCGTTACATGTAGAAGCTTGAACACATTAAAACTATTCTCGAGAGTCATTTACTTCTTATTCGAACTGCAATTTTACCTGATCAAACAAACATAACCACCCGTGCCTCATTAGTACTCTGACACCGCAGGATATGACCTCATCCCAATATAAACAAACATCTTCCTGCTCAATGCACCGAGCATTCTTTATCAACAACAGCTTAAGACATCCTGTGATTCTCACACATCTACGAAGCACCATGTAACCTTTGTCAAAATTTTCCTTCACTCGTGCCATCCTCGGCTCGATTTCCACAACCAAAACTGATTCGCCAGCATGCCTCAAACCGGAACCAACATAGCACATAAGCGTACAATTAGCTAATCAATAACAAACTCCCCAACTTGGCTCGAAGCCATAGATCAAAACACTCCCAATAACTCATAATGCATATACTCTATTGCTGTCCTAATACCATAGTGAGATTAAACTCAATCCTTCCTAAGCTCGTGGAAACACAAATCATCTAGAATTTTTTTTAACTCTTCTGCAAATATCGCGTTCAACCCCGCAATAGTGAAGCCCACTCTCTAGGCAATCCAATTAGATTTCAACACATTTCTTCACTTGTAAATGAGACCTTCTAATAGATAACATAAGGATCACACAACCTTAGAACACTCCGTAGGAGATGACCCACCTGCTTTGCCTCCAACTACCATTTCTGTATACCTTCCACCGCCTCAAGAATTATGCAGTCACTTGATCTGCTTGAGTCTGGACTCATACCGCAACATGAAATTTACTTCACTCCCAACTAGGAGACATGAAAAGATTCTTCACGCGCCTATAACTCGGGCTACACATCCAGTCACGATGGAAATCAAACACTTAATAGCTCATCTATTATCCAGCAGACTTCTTCGTCACTACCAAGTCATATAGATGCATCTCGCAGTAGGGACAATACCGAATATATACGTTCAAAACACTCGCTCACACAATCAGCACCTCAGTGCTCAAGTCATAGGAAAAAGGTCCGGCCTCAAGTCCTCCAGACTGGCCCAACATAAACTCATAGAGATCATATCTCGCCCCTTGATCAGGGAATCACAAGCCATCAAGGCACCTCTGATACTGAGCGCTCATGCGTGCATACGAACGCGAGGAAGGAATTTCAAAAGTTTGTTTTAAAGCTGAATCAAGGACGCACAATAAGAATTCAAGAAGGTGAAGTTTTTCTAAAGGTTCTGCAGCCTCTTGAGGATAAATACAGACGTTTCCGTACCGATCCGCGAGACTCCACTAAACCTAATCATGACTCGTGAGACCTAGTAACCTAGGCTCTGATACCAACTTGTCACGACCCAAACCCCGCTCCGGTCGTGATGGAGCCTCTCGTGAAGACAAGGCCAGCCAACCAACCAATTTTGTCTCTTTCAAAACAGCTAAGAATAAATGATTAGCAAAAAAAATACGATTTAATGATATTAATTAACAAAAATTACAACCCAGCACAGCACAAATCGAGATGTCACAAGTCACGATAATCTATCAGAGTATAAGTTCAACTACAAGACCTAAAATATCCAAAGCCAGATCAATGAACCAAAAGGGAGGAAAAATAGTGTTGCAAACGCAGGCAGTCACCTCGCTACTCCTATAGCTCTGCCTCTGATCAGCCAAAACCCGCTACCGGGTGAACAAATACCTGCATCTACACGCGAGGTGCAAGGAGTAAAGTGAGTACTCCAACTCAGTGAGTAATAAGGGTAAACAACAATTGAGCAGTAAGAAATCACGTAAATCAAACCATCATGCTATATAGAAGTAGTGAAAAGTCCTTCGAGAGAAAGAAATGAAGCTATAAAACCTTTGGAAATATCTTAGCATCAGTTTAAAATCTCTTTTGAAAATAATTTTTTTAACAGTTATGCAAATGAATGCAAAACAAATAGTGCAGATAAGCATAAAAGTCCGCTCTCAGGCACCAAACTCGGTTATCAGATAATACTAGAACATCAGGTGAATATTGCAAGAAGAAGCACAAACAGCATATAATGGTAGACAAATGAAATAAGGTAAACACATCAAACAGTACCGGTACCGCTACAGCATGCAACCCGATCCATTTAACGTCGACGGCGCTCACTGGGGGTGTGCAGACTCCATGAGGGACCCCTTATGGCTTAAGCGCAATATCAAGCCATCTCGTGGCATCAAATCTAAGCCCTCAGCCTTATATCAGTATCAGTTAACACCGCTGCGGCGTACAACCCGATCCAAGGTATCCTCACAATACAAGCCCTCAGCCTTACTCAATCAACAAAATCACATAAGCCACTCGGGCAACAATAAAACACGATGCTCAGCCAAAAAATATATTTAGAAATATAATTTCGAGTGTTTAAGGCATAGTAAAATTGCTGAGTTTAAAACAGTGGAAAACACATGACTGAGTTTAAATATATATATATAAAACAGTTAGGAATTATCAACAAAAATCCCCGAACGGTTCAAATAGCTGGCACAAAGCCCAAATATGGCAATCAGCCCATGTTATGATGATAACAAGTAATTTCAGTCAAAATACGCAGTAAATTCATCAATCGGGATGGACCGAGTCACAATCCCCAACGGTGCTCTAACCCACACTCGCTATCCGGTGTGCAAGTCAGCTCAATACAACACTATGGTGTGCAAATCCGCGGTTTCAAACCCTCAGGGTGTCATTTACAATCATTACTCACCTCGAACCGGCGAAATCTCTAGCTCACGATGCCTTTGCTCCTCAAATCGGCCTCCAGGCGCATCGAATCTAACCAAAATTAGAGTGAATACATCACAATATGTTAAGGGAACAAAGTCCAAGCGAAAATAATCAATAACGGGCACAATCTCGAAATTACCAAAACTCAAGCCCCGGGCCCACTTCTCAAAGCTCAGAAATTTTCACATCAATGGATTTCTTATCTTGCCACGAGTCTATACATATCAAAATCACAAGAATCGAAATTTATTTCACCCCTCGAATCCCTAGTTTAAGCTCTCTTAGGTTCAAGCCCTAAACTACCATTTTTGTACCTTAATTCCTTGAGTTTTCAATTCTAATCTATGCATTTACACCATAAAATCATGTTTTACGTCCAAGAATTCATACCTGATCAAAGTTCTTGAAACCCTTTTCAAAATCGCCCAACAACTCTCCAAGTCCGAAGTGAAATATGTTGCTCTTTCAAAAATTCGCGAAGAAGACTAATTAATAAATCTGTCCAGTCCTCTCGCTTCTGTGGTCCAGTTGTTGCTTTTGCGACTTCTGCTTCTGCGGAAATTCTTAAAATCTCAAGGCCCGCTTCTGCGACCTCATTCCCGCATATGTGGCTTCGCAGATGCGGTTTCCCTGACCGCTTCTGCGGAAATAGCCTTAAGCCTAGGACTCGCATCTCCAAGTCCGAAGTAAAATATGTTGCTCTTTCAAAAATTCGCGAAGAAGACTAATTAATAAATCTGTCCAGTCCTCTCGCTTCTGTGGTCCAGTTGTTGCTTTTGCGACTTCCGCTTCTGCGGCCTTCTTCCGCTTCTGCGGAAATTCTTAAAATCTCAAGGCCCGCTTCTGCGACCTCATTCCCGCATATGTGGCTTCGCAGATGCGGTTTCCCTGACCTCTTCTGCGGAAATATCCTTAAGCCCAGGACTCGCATCTGCGGCTTTTTCCTCCGCTTCTACGCGACCGCACCTGCGGTCCCATAACCGCAGGTGCGAAAATACCAGATACTAGCAGACCTTAACCATGCAAAAATTCTAAAACTCTCCGTTTAATAATCCGAACTCACCCCGAGGCCCCCGGGACCTCAACCAAAAACACAAACATGATCCAATACCTTATTCAAACCTTCTCCAATCATCAAAACACCACGATTAACACTAAAACCATCAAATTACATCAAATCCAAGCTTAAGTTCTTCAAATTCTTCCGAAACTCGCACTCGATCAAAAACCCAACCAAATCAACTCCGAATCACCTGAAATTTTGCACACGCATACCAATTCACCTAACGAAGCTATTTCAACTCTCGGAATTCCATTCCGACCCTCGGATCAAAATCTCACCTATCAACCGGAAATCGTCAAAATAATAACTTTACCAATTCAAGCCTAATTCTACACCGGACCTCCAAAATCACTTCCGATCACACTCCTAAGTCACAAACCAACCCCCGAACTAACCGAATCACCGGAAATCGCATCCGAGCCTTATAACTCATAAGTCAACCTCCGGTTGACTTTTCTAAACCAAACTTTCCTTAAAGAGATTAAGTGTCTCATTTCCTACCAAAAACCAATCTAAATCAACTATAACACACCAAATACCGATAATGAAACATGAAGAGGCATAAAAATGGGGAAAACTGGGCGATAACTCCTGAGACGACGAGTCGGGTCGTCACAAAACCAAACATACACACAACCTCAAAAATATCCTACGAACTTATCCGTTAGATCGAATTGCCAAAATAATATCATATGCATCGAATTAAGCCTCAAAATCCATGATTTCTTCCAAATTTCATAAAACATCAAACCTTCCATTTTAAGTCTAAAAGACGTCAATCGTCGTCCGTTTTCAACCAAACTTTACAGAAAGTGCTTAAACCATATATAAGACCTGTACCGGGTATCGGAACCAAAAATACGGGCCCGATACCAACACGTTCTAATCACATTTCATTTTCAATTTCCTTAAATATTTTCAGAAAATAATTTTACTCAAAAATTCATTTCTTGGGCTTGGGACCTCGAAACTCAATTCGGGCATACGCCCAAGTCCCATATTTTCCTACAGACCCTCCGGGACCATTAAATTACGGGTTCGGGTCAGTTTACCCAAAATATTGACCGAAGTCAATTTTATTCATTTTAAGATAAAAAATTAGCATTTTTTTCACAAAATCTCATATTTAAGCATTTCGGCTATGCGCCCGAACTGCGCACGTAAATCGAGGTAAACCTAAATGAGGTTTTCAAGACCTCAAAAGTATAAAATGGGTAAAAAAATAGGTGATGATTCTATGGGTCGTCACAAAAAATAACATTGCCGTGTACTTGCTTAGAGTTTATAATTGTTTGGGATTCTTTTGTTTTTGTTTCCTTTAGCTTTAGTATTCTTAAAATTCTATTTTTTTTAAATTATAGTATTTGTTTTCGTTGTCCCCTTTTGTGTTGGTCTACCGTCTTTTGTCCCTTTTGTGTCTGTTTAGAATTCAATTTACATTTTCTCTTTGGTGTTGGTTTAGGATTCAGTTTAGTCTTAATTTACTGATCATAGGTTTAGGATTTTTAAATTACCAGTTAATACTTTGTGTCTTCACTTTGTTTAGGTTTTAGATTCTCTTTAGGTTTCTAGAATTTTAGAACCAAACAGTCTAGAACAAGGAGAAGCTGGCATTTTAAAAAAATATAATTAGTCATTATTCTATATTCTTTATCATAAGATGTTTATAATATCGATGTCTGCATAAGAAAATTTGTTTGTGATTTGATATAAATTTTTTACCCTATACTATTCTGTTGAAGTTTTATAATAATGGTTGTCCGTGCCTTATCTCTATTAGTTGAATCATTGCATCACATCAGTCAATTTTTTAAAGATTTTTTCCTCTATTCTATTCCAATTTGCCGTTATAAATAGCTACATGATTGTTCCTCAAATCTACTCCTTTTGATATACAATTTTTTTTTATAGAATTATTGCTTGATAATTTACTTTGCCTTAAAAACAAAGTGATTTTGTTCTTTAGTGTCTAAACATATATATTTGTTCGTGCATTATTGATAATTGATAAACAACTCTACTCGAAAGTTTGTCAATTGTAATTTTTATTTATAATATGTCTCATTTATGATTATTGGTTAGTGTCTCATATCTGATCACTGATATAAAATTGACTCATTTATGAATATTGTGCAGGTTATTTGGCTAGGTGTATTTATCACGTAAAATTGGTTTGACATTCTAAATCATATCAATTAAAATTTTATTAATTTAAAATTATTTTCACTCTATAGATAGTTTTAATTACTAATTATTATGCCAGCTCAAGTAATTCATATTTTTTAAGGAAAAATTAAATTTGATTACCTCTTTTAATTGACTATATTATACATATCATAATTTTAAAATTTTGTTATTAAAGAAGCCCTTGGGAATTGGCGTCCTTGCACCTGTAACGACCCGACCGGTTGTTTTGAGCTCTAGCGTGTCGTTCAACAGTTCGAGACCATGAGCAACTTCATTTGAAGTGTTATGACTTGTACGTGTGGTCGGAATTGAACTTCGGGAAGTTCAGAGTTGATTTGGAAAGAAAATTCTCGTTTTGGAAGCTTAAAGTTGGAAGAATTGGCTAGGATTGGATTCTTGAGCAAACGACCTCGGAATCAGGATATGAAGGTTCCAACAGGTTTATATGATGATTTCGGACTTGGGCGTATGCTCGGATCGAGTCTTGGACGACCCGGAGCGTTTTGGCGCATATTGTGGAAGTTAGCATTTTGGAAGAAATTTCATACGTTTGGCTTGAAGTGCATTTCAGTGTTATCAATGTCCGTTTGGGATTTTGAGTCTGTGAATAGCTCCATATGGTGATTCTGGAGTTGGGAGCGCGATCGGAAGTGAAATCGGAGGTCCGTAGGTCATTTTGGAGCCATTTGGCTAAAGATAGAAATTTAAAGTTTTTTGAGAAGTTTGACCGGAAGTGAACTTTTTGATATCGGGGTTGGAATCTGATTTCGAAAGTTGTAGTAGGTCCGTAATGTCGAATATGATTTGTGTGCAAAATTTGAGGTCAATCGGATATGATTTGATAGGTTTAAGCATCAAAAGTAGAAGTTGGAAGTTCTAGAGTTCATAAAGCTTGGATTGGGGGTTGATTCATGATTTTAGCGTTATTTGATGTGATTTGAGTCCTCGAGCAAGTACGTATTGTGTTTTGGGACTGGTAGGTATGATTGGTTGGGGTCCCGGGGGCCTCGGGTGGATTCCAGATGGTTAACGGATCAAATTTGGAAGTTGAAGAATAGCTGAAGGTATGCTGCTTCTGTCATAACCGCATCTACGGTTCTAGGACCGCAGATGTGCTAAATCCACCGCATAAGCGAATTTCCGGTCAGGGGATCGTAGACCGCAAATGCGGTCAAGGTTCCACAGAAACGGGACCGCATCTGCGGAAGGCTGGTCGCAGAAGTGAAAGAGGGGCAGCTTGGGAGGACCGCAGAAGCGGTCAAGGGACTGCAGGTGTGGAAATTGCTGAGGCAGCGAGGTCCTTTAAGATCCGGGGTTGGGTTCATTTCAACCCCATTTTCTTCCATTGGAGCCGATTGGGAGAAACTTTGAGGTGCCATTTTCATCACTCATCATGATGTAAGTAATATATGCTAATTTTGAGTCAAATACAAAGTTTATATATGGATTTAGACTTGAAAAATTGTAGAAAACTTGAGGTTCGAGGGAAAACCTAGAAAACTAGTATTCTTGGATTTTGACCACGATTTCGGGTATGGAATTTAGAAAAATCATATATTTGAGTTCGTGGCCATGGATAATCTTTATCTTCGAAAAATTTCGAATTTCAAGCACGTGGGCCCGAGGGCATTTTTGTCAACTTTTCGATCGGGGTTAGAAATTATTATAAATTGGATTATAATAAATACCTTAGCATATATTAATGGATTTACATAATTATTGACTAGTTTTAGAGTGTTGTGCATCGATTCGAGTCTTCGGAAGTGTCACGACCCAAAATCCACTAAAGGTCGTGGTGGCGCCGGACACCTCTGTCAGGCCAGCCAACTAGATTATCAAATAATTCCTCTTTTAATACTTTTGAAATTATAAGGGTTTTCCTCCCATTTTTATAAATAAAAGTTCACTACTTGAATTCAAATTTAAATAATAGCAATTAATACAAATCCGTTGAAATCCATCTAGAAACCCGGTGTCACAAGTACACGAGCAACTATCGATAAGGAAAGTAAAATACAATATCTGTCCAAAATATACTGGACAGGGAATAAATAATAAAATGCTGAAAGGAACTACACTGGCTGCGGGTCGTCTCGAACAATACAGCTCACCTAGTCCCAGAGTCGTCCGNCAGAAGTGTAGTATGAGTACGTAATCAACGTGTACTCAGTGAGTATCCCGCCTAATCCCGAAGGAGTAGAGACGAGATGGCCAACTCCGACACTTACTAGAGGTCAATTAGCAATATTCTATAAGTACGAGAAAAATCATGGATTTGTATTGAAGTTCTGATTGTGAAGCCAGAAAAACAGGAAAACACCTTCAACAATAAATCCAAGGCTTCTAAAGTTTGTTTTTTATTATCTTATCAGTTTATATAAAGCCACGTAGGGCCAATTCCACATTTACAATTTTCAAGTAACAGATAAACACGCGAAAATCAAGCCGAGGTCGACGGCCCGCTCCAACATAAATGTAAATTGTGCACTGCCGAGGGTCAAGCGGCACGAACCATAGATGCATCTATTCTCACCTAGGCATTTGGCCCGTTCCATAAATAAACACATATCCTGCTCGCGAATCATCCAGGCGACGCATGCACACATAAAATACATGCTCAATCGGTCAAATAAGAACTTATGGGGGAATATTTATTCAAATAAAACCAATTCTCCTTTAACAATTTAAGAAATGAAGTTTAATCCTTTTAGAAATCTACTTACTAATTCGACGTGAGTTAAACAATTTAAGCTACCATTGGGTTCACAATTAATCCACGTGCAACATGCCTTTGGGTCCTAACTACCCGGACAATAGCATAACAGTAGCTACGCACGAACTCTCGTCACCTCGTGTGTATGTAGCCCCCACAAATAGGAGCACATAATCAATTACTTCACCTATGGGGTAAATGCCCCCTCACAAGATTAGAATGGAGACTCACCTCGCTCCGAAGACTCAAAACCGGCATTCTACATTCTTCTGAGGACTCCAATTGATGCACCACACTCCAAGACTAGCCAATGGTTACGCAAATCCATTGATATATGCTCAAATATTTCATTATAACTAATTTATAGCAATTCCTAACCCCGATTGGAAAGTTGACCAAAACGTCCTCGGGCCCGAAATTCAAAACTTTTCGAAGATAAAGTTTACCCATAACCTTAGGAACTCGAATATATAATTTTCTCTTAATTCCATACACAAAATCGTAATCAAAATCCAAGATTTCTAATTTCCTAGGTTTTCAACCAAAACCCCAAA
>MU749315.1:0-14670 GCA_026770625.1 Nicotiana glauca | reverse complement strand
GCTACTTACCGGATCATTTGAGACATTGCCTTCTGACTATGGGAGTATTTAGGGAGGATGAAAAAATTGGAGCATCTAAATTGATGTTACTCTGGATGGCCGAAGGCAACATTCAATGTAGTGATGAGAGAGGATTGGAGGAGGTAGCTGAAGGTTACTTGATGGATCTAATTTCTAGTAGCCTACTAATGGTTTCAAAGACTAATTTTCACGGCAAGGTGAAGTCCTTGCAAATTCATGATCGAGTGCGTGAATTTGTCTTAAGCAAAGCTAAAGAAGAAAAGTTCATGCAAGTTATAGGGATACATAACCAATATCAACCTTCGTATGATGGGGAAAATCGAGTATGCATTCACCTCGACCTTAAGCTTCGTCGAGATTTGCAAACATTCAACAACTCACTTGATAGATTCCTCACAAGCGGCTCCAAAAAGGAAACATCTTTTGGACAAGATCTTAAATCGTTCTTCGTTACTAATAATGAGGATGATTTTCTTGATTATAGAGATTTTTGGAATAGTGAGTCTAATTTTCATGGTAATATTTCATATGAAGAGTATTTATCTCGTTCATATGATTTCTCGTCATCAGTTGGAGACTTACGACTTGTCAGTGTGTTGGATTTCAAGAACTGCATTCTTGAGGATTATGAGGATATACTGCAATCACTAGTTCATGTGAGATACCTTAGAATGTGTTGCGAAGAGTTTTCTTTCAAGTGGGTGTCACACTTGTGCAACCTGGAAACTTTGTTGGTGGATTCTAATAGAGAAGTTGAGGGGACACCTCATATTTGGAAAATGACGAAACTAAAGCATGTGCAGGTTCTAACAATCCTATATCGTGAGATGATTGTAGATTCTGAAGAAGGTCCCTCTAAGTTGGAGAATTTGAGGACATTTGAAGGCATGACACTTGAGGTTGATTCTGAGGAAGATATAGAAGTGTTAATTGAGAGGTTTCCCAATCTTCAAGAACTTACACTCGTAGTTGGTAATGATTCTGGTGAAACTAAGTTTCTCTTTCTGGACTTCGAAGTTCTTACACAACTTCAGTCACTCCTTCTTCATTCGATGGACGCAGCATTTGTTATCACCGATTATTATTTACCTTCAAGCCTCAAAGAGTTGATCCTCTACCAAGTTAAGATACCAGCATGTGCAGCTTCCACAATCGCTGGGTTACCCAACCTTCTAAGACTGAAATTTCAAGATTACTGTAGATTCGAGCAAGATGAGTGGGACGTGAGAGATGTGGAGTTCCCGGTGCTCAAAATCTTAAAATTTCGAGATGTTCCTCTTAGGCAATGGCATATCTCAGAATCATCATTTCCCGTGCTTGAGAGCTTAGTGCTAAGACGTATTGGGTTGCTTGAGAAGATTCCTGAGAGTTTTGTGGATATTGAAACGCTTACATCAATCAAGGTGATCCATTGTAAACAAAACTCCCTCAAGGCTTCAGCTTTGGAGATTAAGGAAGAAGTGGATGCAACTACAGGATGTGACAACCTCAACGTCTATATTTTTCCTCCTTACTCTCGGTATGTCTTAACTATTTAAAATTATTCCTATCTAGCTAGGCGCAAGCATGTGACTCGTAAGATATATCTGCAGCTAAATTCATTATGGCAAACTTCTGTGTTTTCTTCCAATTAAATTCTCAGGTTCCACTTTGCTATTTTCTATACTTGTTTTACTATATATCTATATCTATATATATCTGCTCTTCTTGTCATTGTCAGTTAAAATCTGTTTCTTTTTTCTTTCTTCGATTCATTATTTTGAACCTATGATAATTGGGGATTTTATGCTCGTTACTCTGAGTGACTGATTTTCTGATTTGAAAATCTTCATTGTTTTGAAAGCATCTATATGCCCAGGTTCATTACTTGATGCAAATACTTCATAAACTCGAGCGAACCATTCGAATGCACTATGGTGCTTGTTTGTGTTTTTTACAAAACTTGATTATGTATAAAAAAATTTTGAATTTCTGGACATATTATTTGTCTGGGGAGCTTTCTACTGCTATACATTCTTACTCTAAAATTTTAATTGACAACAAGTCCATTGGATAAATGTATGTCAATTGTTAATTAATTTCTAAAATTTATTGAACGAGTTTATTTAACTAAAGTTGGGATGTCTATGACACTACCCAAAGATATTGACTTTTTCATTATCTTTATATCATGATATTGTTGTCATAACTTCAAAATATTTAATGTCAATTATATTATGTTAATTTAATCCCAACATGTTATTTTTCTTTTAAAAGGAAAAGCGCCGAAGAAGAGGGAGCGGATGAGGAAGAAGAAAAGGAAGAGGAATAAAAACAAGAAGAGAAGAAAGAGGACGAGGAGGTGGAGAAGCTGAGGAAGACGAAGCAAATTAACGCAGAAGAGAAAGAGGAGGAGGAAGAAGAAGAAGAAGAGGAGGAGTAAGCAGCAGCAGAAGAACGGAGGAGAAAAGAAAGAAGAATAATTTAAAAAACAGAGCACCATTGTTGGATTGCCTTGAATGCGTACACTTATTAAGTTTATTTATCAAAATCATAAAGTTCTATAATCGTGAATTCATGTCTCGAAATTGTGTTAGATTGTTTAAAGTTTTCCTTGTGAACAAGTAATTCCTTACCAACCATACTAGCTTCACCCATGAGAGGCATGGTTTGCTCATATAATGATCAAACTTTTGATGGAAAATACTTTTTATTGTTCGCCCATGGAGTTATGGTTTGCTTCTCCATTAAATCATTGATCTTTCGGTATATTTAGACCTAAAATGTACTCTCAGGTCAACTGAACGATATGCACCCATCAAGTTTTCCTAACGTCAATTAGTCCACTTATACCTTCCCTACTGTTAGACCTCCGTCGCTTTGAGCTTGACTTGACAACGAGAGTATTGTCATGGGGCAACAAGAGTATTTTCAAGCTAAGGTGCACGAGTAGCACCAAGGCAAAAACAAAACCGGGCAAGTGATGGCCAAGGCTTTGACGGAGGCAAGGCAGCTTGGAAAGGGCTTGACAATGAGATGCGGGCTGAGGGTGAAACTTGATCATGGCAAAGGCATGAGGCAGTGATGCCAAAGCAAGGCAAAAACAAAGTGGTAAAGGCAGGCTAAAGTGCAACGGAAGGCAGTGCACGAGATAGACTTGTCATGGCATTGGGGTGCAGCAAAGGACCATGTTCGTGGGCAATGACATAGCAAACTATGGCTACAATGCAGCTGAGAACAAGGCATTGGCGACTGATTCAAGCCAAGGCACGAAAATGGACAGTATGCTTCAGATTGATCAAGTCAAGGGCGGTTACGCTGCACATGCTGTGCACATGGGCAGCAGTTGGCTTTGCTAAAAAGCTGGCAGAAGTGTTAGCACGTTTTGGAGGCCATGTTTCCATTATTTTAGCATGATCTTACATGTTCCTAGTACTTGGGGGATGTCAACTACACTAGGCTAAAGTAATGGGCCGTGTGGGACAAGTGTCTAAGCCTAAGTGCGACAAGTGTAAGGCAAAAAGGAATGTCTCATATTTTATAAATGAGCAGAATCCTTATGCTTGTGGAAGAAGTGAAAAAACGTGTATGAGTGCACATTGAGAGTTAGGAAAGAGTCCTAAGTCTGTTTTCAAGAATGAAAACACCCAAGGTCAAGAGTGATCTTTTGTACACGGCTGTACTTTGAGTTGAGTTTTTTTGTATGCTCGAATTAAATACAGTAGTTGGAAAAGATTTTTCGGTAATTGTGTCTTGTGTTCTTGTTAATTTTCTGTTGCCTTACTTAATTTCGTTGTCTAAAATCAGTCCAAAGACTTATTATGTTGAAGCTGCCTAAAAATAATCGAAGTCCAAAGTTGCTGTAATTTTGGCTGAGTGGTGTGATAAGGCTGAAGTTAAGTGCAGGACTTGGGTGCTGCGCAGGCTGGTTTTCGTCGGACCGGAAGTGCGCCTGTACAACTACCAACAAAGATGTAAGCTGCTTTAAAAAAGTTTCTTTCCCGAGGAGCTCCACCTTGGAAAAAAAAAACCTTCTCACTATAAAAGAAGAGGACAAGGAGGCATTCCAACAAAGTCGAGCTCAACAGATATTTTTTTAAAAATTGCAGAGATTTGATAAATTTCAATCTCGTGACTGGATTTGCATACAAGGTTGCATTGACGACGGCAATGCCAAAGAACTCTTCCTCCCTAATAAATGGCACAATCACGTTTGTCAATTGGAAACACATATGAGCAATCACTAAAGCAATGTTAAAAAGAACCATAAGAAAAATAAGATATGAAAATATATTTAAAAAGAACCTGAATCGACCTGTACTAAATTACCAATCTTGAAAATAAAAACCAAATTTCAACAAGAATTCTTACTAAAGTTCCATCGACCGGTGTAGTAATTGTGATTGTCAGGTGGATCTATTCTATAGAGAATACGTTTCATATAAAATATGTTTTGAAAATAGATTTCCAAAGTGGTGGATGGGAGAAGTGGTTGTTTTTGGGCGTTTAAAACCACTCCTTTATTGGTGACGCGGGTTCAAAACCCCCCAAAGTTTTTTTTTTTTTTTTTTTTGAACGAAAACAGGAAATTTTATATTATAGCTAAATAGGGTTCAGATCATTACAGCCGTAGATAGTGCCATCTAGGACACATTTGTTACCAAAGCTTACTAAACTATTACAAGCAACATTACTTAATTTTTTAACAAAAACTACTTCTTCCATTTGGTCCCTTGTCAAGATTGATTCTACAAAAAGAGGTGGTTGAACAAAAAGCTTTCTCTTAGTTGCTTTAGCCCCAGTTTGTTTTGCCATCATGTGTGCTATTTCATTCCCCTGCCTGAAGTTGTGCCTCAGGATCACGTCCTTCTTCTGGAGCATTAACAACCCGCATGCAGTTATAATATCGTTAAAGATGTAATTTCCTTCATATATGCATTATATTACCTGCATGCAGTCTGTTTCTATTTTAAGAGGAAACAGATTCCATTCTTGGGTAGTGGTGAGTCCCTCAAGAAGAGCCAGTAGTTCTGATTCTAGTGCTCCATTTGTATAGATTGTTTTTGTAAAGGCTACTATCCAACTCCCATTGTGTTTCTGAAAACACCTCCCAGAACACTTGGTTGATTTTTTTTAAAACTGACATCAATGTTAAGCTTGTACCACCCGTTAGGAGGTTTATGTCATTTTACCTGAATGTGTTTTTTCTTTAAAGGGTTGTTTGTATTATCAGTTAGGAGTTTGTATTCAATGGCTCTTTGTGTTATGAGATTTATATTAATAACATTGGTGGTATTATTTTGATTGTTGTTATTTCTGTTAATCCATGTATTCCATAGGATAACAGGGAAAAGGGTATTCCAGTCAATCAAAACATTGTGAAGATTAACATTCAATTGCCTCACTTGGAGAAGTCAGTGGGAGCCATTAGAATTGTATTTAAACCGCCATCCTGCATTACCCCTAAAAGAACTACTAGCCTTACATTTGAAGAAAATATGGAAAGGTGTTTCTTCTTCAGTCTTACAAATGGGGCACATAGGATCAATGTTTATGGAGATGTGGGCTAGATAAGTTCTACAAGGAAGCCGATAGTGGAGACATTGCCACATGAAGAATTTTATTTTGTTTGGGCAGTTTTGTTTCCAAATCCAATCAAAATATATGTTACTAGGTTTTGATGACTCTACTAGAGTGTAACAAGACTTTGTGGAGAATATACACTTGTTAGTCATTGACCAGATCGATATATCCCATTTTGGCTCATATTTTCTTAGTCTAACTTTAAACATTTATTGCTTTATAGTATCCGGGAGTTCAAAAGAGAGAATGTTAAGATTCCAGTTTGTAGCATTATGGATATCTCAAACTCTTATAGTTAGGTCTTTAGGAGAAAGAGGTCCCTCAATTAGGCCCCGTAAATTTTTTGCCTCTGGAATCCAATTTGTGTTCCAAATATCCATATTGGTTTTGAAATGAGGTGACCAGATTATTCCTTTATTGCACACATTCCACCCTTTTAAGATGCTTTGCCAAATAAAAGAGTGGGGTTTTATGGCTTTATTATAGCCATATGTTGTGGTAATTAAGTTAACCCAAGGAGTTGTAGTATTTGATATAAGTCTCCATGCTAAACTTGATAGTAAGCTTATATTTTTCGTTTTTGCATCCTTAATACCAAGACCTCTACTTGTCACAACCCAAAAATCCCTCAGAAAGAGTCGCGATGGCACCTAGTCTCAAAACTAGGTAAGCCTAAAATAAACTAAAATAACATTGATACTTTCTAACTTTAAATTAACCAACTCTAAATAATTCAATTTTTTTCAAAACCGGCGGTACAAGTCACAAGCTCATCTAAGGGTAACTACACAAAATAATACATCCCTGCCCCGAAACAAGAGAGCAAATGGAAATAACTACAAATAAAGGTGACTCCGAGACCTGTGAACGCAGCAACAGGTTACCGTGAGTCTCCACTGCGATGATCTGCACAGCTACTATCGATCAATACCTGGATCTGTACACAAAAATATACAGAAGTGTAGTATGAGCACATCACGGCGGTGCACAGTAAGTATCAAGACTAACCTTGGTGGAGTAGTGACGAGGAACAGTCAGGACACCTACTGGTCAATTAAAATGAACAGGGTATGATAACAAATATCAAGGTAAAGATAACGAAGTAATATCAACCGCGGAGAGAAAAATCCAAGTACAAACAGTATACACAATGATGGGAGAACACGGATTGCAACGAACAGAAATCACGTAAATCAGATAACCCAAACAATTCAACATTGATATAACAGAGACAAGTAAGAATGTATCCAACTAAAGAAAACAATGTCAACTCAATCGATCACATCATGTTTAATACACCATCCCGAACATTTCAATCCTCGATTCCTCATATCATAATCCCTGTCACACCTCCTTTTTACTGCTACCGTACCCCGTGAAGGGTGTGATAAAGCGAGTTTTTTTCAATTAAAGGACAATCTAAATGGGATTATTATTAAAGATTCAGAGTCGCCACATGAGAGATTTATGGTGTCCCAAGTCACCGGTTGAATCCCGAATTGAGGAAAATATTGACTCGGGAGAAGGTGTTAGGCATTCCCGAATTCCGTGGTTCTAGCACGGTCGCTCAACTGTTATATTCGGCTTAATTATCTGATTTTTATACATTTGAACCTATGTGCCAATTTTAACTTTTAGCCGGTTTTATTATTATTTTATAAGAATTGCAACGTCGTAAAAACACATCTCAAACCACGTCACATCAATGTACCCGTGGTTATTGACATATTTCGACTCCGTTGAGATTTGGATTTGGGTCACATAAATGTGCACCCGAGTTTAAGAAAGTAAGATTGTTAACATGCGCCTAAAGAGACTAACGCGTTATTATTTTGGGGAAGGCCGTGAAAATTTGCTAAACGGCCCGTCCCAAAATCTAAGGACAAAGCAAGATTAACCAAATGAGGGCCATGCAGTTGTCTTTTTTTTTGTTCGGCACGGCGCACCTTGATTTCGTTAAAGGAAAAACATTCAACTAAGGGAACTACGAATATTTTTTTTAAAAAAAACTAATTTAAAACTAAGTGTCACAATTACACCACGGGAACCGTACCCGTAGTTGTAGGATTTAATTATGTGCAGGTTCACCTACTCGCGACCCACTCAGTTCAGCAACCAATATGAAAAATGAGTGAATCAAACAAATGAGTTTGTGATCCATGGTATACTTTAACAATTCAGACTACCAAATCCATCCATGGTCACTTACGTTAACCAATTCAGTGTGATAACAATTCATGTGCATTGATATATACTTATTTCGATCGACAGGACGTTGATTGTTTTATTTCCAATTTCATACTCAAATATTCGTACCCAATTATCTACTGATGAGTTGCTGGATGTTATCAAGGGCAGAAAAACAACTGGAAGCTCAAACTGAAATTAACATGCTAGTCACAAACACAGGCTTCTAATAAATAAGCTAAATAATTTAACTATATGATCTTATCTATACAAACAAACTAATAATTCAAATCCAAAACAGTCCATGAACTTCGGAATAATAGCATCACTAAACTAATGCTTAACTCATGGTTTCAAAACTAGATTATTGAAAACTAGCTTAGTAAGATGTCAAATCATTTGAACCTATTTTGCAATTACTGAAGACAAATTAAGCTACCTTACATTACATTATACCAGTAATACCAATTAACTAAGGAAGAATGAGTCCATCAGCCACAAATTTAAACTAAACAGTCCCCATTATAGTTCAAATTTTAGTCCGATTATACAAGGCCAACACAAATTAAGCAAAACTAATCAAATATGAACTGTCTAATATCTACTCCACTATGGCAATTTGAATACAAAAGTTCCAGAATAGCATCTCATTTAGCATCTCATTTCAACTTCTTGATTCAAAAGATTACATCAGCAGGTGTTTCGAATGTGTACCTGGAAGATTAAAACACCAATAAGAAGAAAGAAGAGATCAACTACAACAATAGTTCCAGCAATTAAACAGCAGTTCACAGCGACAATCCAAGTCAAATTCGAAGCCCAAAAGAGTTCGGAAAATCAAATAGGATTGATAGAACAGCCCAAAAAATAATACCAAAACTTAAATTTAAACTCATGGACTGAAACGCAAACAGCCAGCTTTTTTTTTTTAATGTAACAGTGATCTTTCCTTACTCTCGAAAAGAAAACTGATTGTCTACAAACTGATATTCAACTCTCAAAAAACAATGATGCAGAATCTCTTTTCAAACTCAAAAATCCCTAAGTGTTTAGCCCTCTTCAACTGTCTGAGAACTCTCTCTTAACTCAATGTGTGTGTGTCTATTTAAAGACCAAAATTAGTCCGTTCTTTATTCAAAACCTCCACTTTCAGCCTATTTTATTCCCTCCCCATGTGCATTTTTACCCTTTTATCATTAAGCCCATGCTTGTTTTTTGATTTCTCACCCTTAAAGGACACTAAACAAGTTGTCCTGCCCATGATATTCCTTGAAGTTCCCCACTAAGAATACTAAATAATGGTTAGTACTACCACTGACCTGTTTCTTTTTATTAATTGACTCTAAGGTTATGGGTATATTAGTATTCAATTCCATTAGACCTCCCATACTATCCTAATTCCTATCTCACTATTACTAGACAAAGTATTAGTTTAATGGTTAATTAAGTACCTTTACTGTCAGACCACTAACACTAATACATTTCAAACCTTTTTAAAAACCCCAAAATACCCCTGAAAACCCCTGTGATTTACCCTCCTACCTCATCAGCTATAACCAGGATCCTAGCTTGTTCATCAGTAATCCATCAGTACTTAATTGAAACCAATCCTATGTTAAAACCTGAATTAATTACTAACAGACCAATTTAAACAAACTAGTGGCAATTATCAATTAACATGGATATAAATGAGAATAAAATCACACAATGAGTCGTGACATCCAAGCAAAAGAATAAATACTGGATCACGAATCGAACTTTTAAAAATCAAAATATGAGCTAAAACTGAATCAAAGAAACTGGAACCTAATCAAAAAATAATCTAAGAAAGCCAACGATCAAAGCCAAATCTTCTAATTTACAAGAGGGAAAACAACAATACATAATAACCACACAAGCACTAGAAAAGAAACTGAACTATAAACATGAACGGCTTAATCGACGAAACTTATTTAATCGATTAATCAACAGTTATAACATATGACAATCGATAACAACAGAAACAATGAAGAAACTGGACCAAATAAAAAAGTCTGATAGAGAAGGAGGGAAAATACTGAACAAAAAATGAATTACAACGAAAACTAAACAGGTAAACAAGAAATAATAAAAAAATAGAAAATAAAAAGGGAAAATATAACGAATACCTCAGAAAATCAGAAACAGACAAACTTGAATTGAACTCGAACTCAAACTTTTGGGGTCAAATGGACCTTAATCGAGTGTTCTCGTCTGAGAACACTCGACTAAGGTCGATTAGGAACCCCAAATTTCCCTTGATTTCGAACAGAACCCAGGTATAGGTTTTCTAGGGTTCTTGATTTGATTTGGGGTTCAAAGGGTTCTAGCAAGATTCGAACCAAACCAAAGGTGGTTTGGGCACGAGGGAGGTCAGGGGGTGCTAGAGTGTTAATTTGGTGATGATTGGAGGCGGCTCCAGTTTTGTTCGAATCTTCAATCGAAGATTCGAGAAGTTGGGGTATGATTCGAAGGAAACGGACCGTGTTTTTGGGTTGAGGGTGGTCAGATGGCTTAGGGGTGTTAATTTGGTAATGATTGGAGGCCGCGCCGCCACCGGGGATTTTGTGGCGGCGGCTAGGGTTCTTAACTAAAAATCAATATTCGAGGCCACCGGGTTAGATTCGAAGGAAGGTGGCCACGAGATTGGCGCGGGGAGGTTGAGGGGAAGCTGTGGTGTGAAGATGAGGCTGTTTGGAGGTTGCCCGCCGCCGTGGGCGATTTCCAGTTGGCGGCGGGCGGTGNTAAAAACCTTGATTAATCAGGGCCGTTGGATGATCATTTAATCCAAACGGGGTCGTTTTGGTTAATACATGGGCGGGTTGAACTGGTTTGGGTCTTGCGTCGGTAACGGGTCAGGGTGGACAATCTGGACCGTTGATCAATTTAAATCAACGATTCAAATTTCGTGTGCCCAAACGACGTCGTTTGGACGTGCGCCTGGGACGGACCGGACTGGGGTGAGTCTTGGGCTGGTTTTGTTTGGGCTGCTGAAATCAAAACTAGCCCAATTTTTTATTTTCTCATTTTTGTTCTCTTTTCTTTTATTTCCTAATTAAAAAAACTAAAATTCTAAAAATCTTGAATTAAATCAGGGAACTAAATTAAATTACCAAAATACTAATTAACATCTACTAACAATCATCACACAAAATTAGACACCAATTAGACATAAAATCTCACAATTTAGATATTAAATGCTAAAAATGCAAAGTACATTATTTTTGTGATTTTTTCATTTTGTAAAACAAACTTAATTACTCTTAATTATAAAATTAAATCATAAATGCAAATGCGATATATTTTTGTATTTTTCTATTAATTTAGCAAATAGACATGCATACGCAAATGCAAACAATAAGAGAAAAATAAAACAAAATCCACAATAATTGCAAACGACACAAAAAAAATTATTTTATTTTGAATTTTCTGGGAGTAGTTCTCGTAGGGCAAAAATCACGTGCTCACAGCTGCCCCTCTTTGCCCGGAAACACGAAGAGTTTTCGTGCAAAGATAATGTGAGCGGATACGAGCGATTTTTGCCCGTTTGAATACTCCGTGTGAAACATTTTTTGAAATAATTTGACCGCACCTTTGCTTCAAAAGGTCTCCTACATATCCCTGGCTAAAAGGGAATCAGGTCAATGTAGTTCGGGAAGTTTTGGTAGCTGGGACTACCATGGGACCGTAATTTGCTGTTACTACTGCTGCATGTTGTTACTACTGCTTACCGACCTCCTAATTACACCGTGCTAAAAGAAAACAAAAAGCTAGAATAAACTAGGAATTACAAAATCTTATCTATCTTCAAACTTGCTCTTGTAGTCTTCCTTCTGATTTCTGCGGCGGAATTTATGCTAGGGGTATTTTGACCCTTCACATTACTGCCTTCTGTCTTCAACTTTAAATGCATTCCTCCGTTCTACAAGCGGGCTCCTGACTCCAACAACAACTTTGAAAATAAAATCGTCTCTCCTCTCTTCAGTCGGGCTCCTGACTTCATCAACAACTTTGAAAATAAAATGCATTTGGCAATAATTTATGAAATATATATTTTGGCAATGTTTATACAAGCAGGACCACTCGGGTCGAAATAAATTAAATGTCCTTTTGAGAAAGGAGTAAATTCAATATCCTATTTGAGGGCGGATAGACCCATCATATCTTATTTGAGGGCGGATAGACCCAAAATATCCTATTTGAGGGCGGATAGAACCGAAATATCCTATTCGAGGGCGGATAGAACCGAAATATCCTATTTGAGGGCGGATGAACCCAAAATATCCTATTCGAGGGCGGACGAACCCAAAATATCCTATTCGAGGGCGGACGAGCCCAAAATATCCTATTCGAGGGCGGACGAGCCCAAAATATCCTATTCGAGGGCGGACGAGCCCAAAATATCCTATTCGAGGGAGGAACCCAAAATATCCTATTCGAGGGCAGACGAACCCAAAATATCCTATTCGAGGGCGGACGAACCCAATATATCCTATTCGAGGGCGGACGAACCCAATATATCCTATTCGAGGGCGGACGGACCCAAAATATCCTATTCGAGGGCGGACGGACCCAAAATATCCTATTCGAGGCCGGACGGACCCAAAATATCCTATTCGGAGGCGGTCCGATTCGAGGGGGGACGGACCCAAAATATCCTATTCGAGGGGGAATGAACCCAAAATATCCTATTCGAGGGCGGATGAACCCAAAATATCCTATTCGAGGGCGGATGAACCCAAAATATCCTATTCGAGGGCGGATGAACCCAATATATCCTATTCGAGGGCGGACGAACCCAAAATATCCTATTCGAGGGCGGATAGACCCGAAATATCCTATTTGAAGGTGGACAAACCTGATACGTCTTATTTGAAGGTGGACAAGCCTGACATGTGGTGCTTGATTGTGTAATTACAAAGATTGATGCAGCGCAAATTGCTTGATATGACGTAGAGATCTTGATATGGACATAGCTTCCGTCCCTGTCTTAAATCAAAGAGAATTTCGTCAGTTTTTGAAAATGATGGTCGGTGGTGACCTTCTTGTTGGGGATGCTTTCCTCATTCCCTTAGAACTTGTATTATCTTCCTTCTTCCTCAAGTGGGTACCTGACTCCAACAAAAATATAAAGGTACCTCCGTTCTACGGGCGGGCTCCTGACTTCAATAACTTCAAAACTGCACTCGTGTTGCCATTGTTCCTCTTTGCAACCATTTCCTTCTTACTGTGTTGCATCCCTTTTAACTGCTGGGAATAACACTGTTGGGGGAATTTTCCTTCCTTCAAAACTGGTGCTTCATTCTTTCGAAAGCTGCTGGGGATGACACTGGATACAGCTTCCTTCATCAAAACTTGTTGTTTTCCTTCTTTCAACACTGCTGGGGATAATACTGGTTCAAAGACCACTTCCCTTGTGTTATCTGGCTTCTTTCCCAAGTGGATACCTGACTTCCAGAAAATTTTCCAAATGAAAGGAAAATTTTCTGCCCCAGTTTGATAATATTCCACTTGGTATGCCTTTCCATCAATGCCATTTCCTTTTCCTGTTTCAAATCAAAGAAACTTGTTAGTTAAAAACGCGGTGGTTGGTTGTGATGCTCCTACTGGGGATGGTTCTCCTTTTCTCCTTCCCTGCTCTGCATTTCCATTACACCACCAAAACTTTGCTGGGGATGATATTCCCACTGGGGATGGTTTCTCTTTTTCTTCCTTCCCCGCTCTGTGTTGTCTGACCCTCTTGGAACTGGGTCAAAAATCTGCCGGGGATGCTCCTCCTTCCCGACGATTGTTATTCACAAATTTCTCAACTGTTGTTCTTCTGCTTTTCTCCATACTTTCCCTGTCACTCCAGACCAATTCATCATTTGGTCTTGCAACAAACGTCTTTTCCATTTTATTTCCTTATCTTTGGCCTGTCCTGTTCGCATATTGCTTTGCACCATTTTGGCAACTGGTAGTAAGCTCTGAAAAAAACTTTCTCAAAAACAAACTGCTGGAGAAAAAGTTTTTAAAACAAAGAAATGAAAAGTGATGATTTCAAAAGATAGAAAAGAAGAAGTCTTTCTGAACAAATACTAGGAGAAGAAAAAGGAAAAGAACTTATCTGAATGGTATAACCGATCCTAATGATTATGACGTGCATTCTGGATCTAACCAACCCAGTCTACCTATCAATCCATCTTTCTGATGTCCTCATTTTGCTGGGGATGAGCAGGTACCCAATTCTTTGCCGAATGCGGATCCTTTCCGCCAATCTTATCTTGTTTGCCCTTTTTATATCCTTGTCGCCTCATAGTGCCCTTCAAGGGGTTTTCACTAATAAGACTCTCTCATTTCTCTCAACTCATATCGCCTTATGGTGCTTGTGAAGGTTTTTACCATAAAACTCTCTCATTTTGTTTCTCTCAGCTTTCGTCGCCTTATGGTGCCTGTGAAGGTTTTCACCGATAAGACTCTCTCATTTTATTTTTCTTTCGCATCTGGGGATGGGAGTGTTACCGATAAGATTCTCTCTACTGGGGATTCCTTTGGTTACCAATTCCTTCAACTCGTGATCGTCATTCAGTCGGGGATCAGTGTGTTATTCTCGGCTTTCATTTGCCTGACTTGGCACCTCTCAGATACTGATCGGGAGGTCTTTTGGACATCAATATGGGTTTTTGTGTAGGGGTAAAAGAAAAGGATGTCAAAAGATTCAAAATAACTTTTAATGGGTAAAACATTACAACTCTTGGAATCAAACTTTTCCCAAAAGTTAAAACATAACTTCTGCCCCAGTTTTCTTGCTTGGGGGATTTTTATTTTTTTTTGTGACACTATGACCGAGCCGTGAGGCGCCTACGTATCCTCTTTGAGGAATCAGGTCGAACGTAGTTCACT
>MU749314.1:0-42611 GCA_026770625.1 Nicotiana glauca | reverse complement strand
TCTGGTTTAGATTCTCGCTGTAGACTTTATTTAAACTATTTTCGTTATCTTATTATTTATTATGTTTTATCTCAATAGGGCCCTGATCTTCCTCGTCACTACCCAACTGAGGTTAGGCTTGGCACTTACTGAGTACCGCCGTGGTGTACTCATGCCCTTCTGCGCATATTTTTTTTCATGTGCAGATTACCCAGGTACCTCTACTCAGGTGCACTATCCTTGAGGCGAGGAGTTATATGGAGACTTCGAGGTATATCTGCCGTGTCCGCAGACCAGGAGTCTCTATTCTGTTCCAACTTTAGTATCTAGTTTACTCCTTTCTCTCAGTTGTTTAGATGAGCAGCGTACTATGTTTCTATTAGCTTGTGGTTCCCGTGAGTTTTCGAGTTTTGGGATTGAGTTGTAGACTTCTGCATTTCTTTTAGGTTGTATAAGCCGAGCGGCCTTATATGCAGTCATTAGTTTACATATGTTCAGTTTTAATTAATTATTCCACAAGTTATATTAAATTTCTGCATTGTTAGGCTTACCTAGTTATAGGAACTAGGTGCCATCACGACATGTTCATGGAGGGTGAACTGGGATCGTGACAAGTTGGTATCAGAGCTCTAGGTTCATAGGAGTCACAGAACACAGGCCGGTTTATTAGAGTCTCGCTGATCGGTATGGAGACGTCTGTACTTATCTACGAGAGGCTATGTAACTGTTTAGGAAAATTTTTCATTTCATTTTAATTCTTTGTCATGTGATATTTTGACATCAATTCTAAACTTCTGTCTTCTATTCTATCACAGATGGTGAGGACACGTGCTACACGAGATGACCGGGCACCCGCGCCCCCTACTACAGCCATCAGAGGCCTGGGCTGGGGTAGAGGTCAAGGACGGGCACGTAGTGCAACCAGAGCACCTGCGTGAGCTGCCACCGAGGTACCACCAGCAGATCCAGCCGGAGCCCAGGCACCTGGCACACCTACTACTTCCACTACTACTCCAGCGCTCCAGGAGACTTTGGCTCGGTTCATGAGCATGTACACCACCTTGGCTCGGGCGGGGTTGCTTCCCCTTGCTGCAGCCACATCCCAGGCCGGGAGAGGGGCCCAGACTCCCGCAGCCCGCACTCCTTAGCAGAGAGTGCATATGGAGCAAGTCCCAGAGATCATTCATGTACTGTCTGTAATGCCAGATCAACCTGCGGATGGGGCAGTTGTGTCTGAGGAAGAGCAACGGAAGTTGGAGAGGTTTAAGAAGTATGATCCTCCGGTTTTCAGTGGATTGGCGACAGATGATGCCTTGGGGGTTCTAGAGGAGTGCCATTGTATTCTTCGCACTATGGGCATAGTAGAGTCCAGCGGGATTTCTTTTACTGCTTTTCAGCTTTGGGGAGCCGCTTATGATTGGTGGCGCACTTATAAGATAGACAGTCCAGTTGAGGCTACTTCCCTGACTTGGACCCAGTTATCGGAGATGTTTATGAGAGAGTTTGTCCCCCAGAGTCTCAGGGACGCATGGTGCGTAGAGTTTGTGCATTTGCGCCAGGGTTCTATGACCGTTTCAGAGTATGTTATCCGTTACACCAGGTTGGCCAGACATGCACCGGCTTTGGTTGCTACAGTCCACGAGAGAGTTCGCCGGTTCATTGAGGGTCTTATCCCACCCATCGGATCTAGCATGGCTCGAGAGTTGGAGATGTACATTTCTTATCAGTAGGTAGTGAGCATTGCTAGGAGGATCGAGGGTATGTTATCTAAGGAGCGGGGGGAGAGAGAGGCCAAGAGGTCTCGAGAGTCGAGCCACTACTCTGGTGCCCGTACCCCAGTAGTAGGTCGACATGGTAGGGGTTTTGTGGGTCGCCCCATTCATTTAGCTCTTCCAGCAACCAGCAGTGCTCCAGCTCCGCCTATACCTCAGGAGCCTTACTATACACCTCCAGTTTCCAGCACGCCTTCTACGCGGGGTGCTTTCAGAGGTCAGTCTGGCAGACCAGGCCCTAGCCATTCAAAGCCATCACGTCCTCCCAAAGCTTTTTTTGAGTATGGTGACACTCGTCATGTGGTGAGGGATAGCCCTAGACTTGGGAGGAGTGCACCTCCACAGACTGCTCAGCCACAGTGTGCTCCTCAGAGTTCTCAGGCCATGATCACAGCTCCCGTTGCTACCCCATCTGCCAGCCAGCTAGGGGCAGAGGTCGGGGAGGTAGTCTCGAGAGAGGCCAGGCCAGATATTATGCTATTCCTGCTTGCACTGAGGCTGTTGCCTCCGATTCTATAATCACAGGTATTATATTGGTTTGTCATAGAGAGGCATCAGTTCTATTCGATCCCGGCATCCACAACAATAGGTAGTGTTGTCATGCCCATGAACAAGCCGGAGAATACAACACATAGAGGGGATATGAAGGTTGTGACTCCAGGGAGGGCCAGGTTTGGGTCATGCACATCAATGTCTAATGCTAACATGGCCCAAACCAACCAAGGAATACAAACACATAGGGGATATGGGGGGGTTTGGGATTCATAAGTCATAATGAGTGATCGACAAAGTTCATAAGAAAACATTAATTCAAAATAAAAAAAGGGGCAGATTACAGCATGCTTAGTAATGGAACTTGATTAAACACAAGCATGAAACATGCAAGAGTGAAGGAGATAGCAAAGAAACATATTGTTGTTGATACTGAAAAATTAATTAGAACATACTAGTAAAGAAGCAAATGCAGAAAGAAAAGTAAGCAAATTTCCCACAGCCAAGCCTTGGCTTTCTGCCGACTAGACAAGGCAGCAACACAAGTAGCAACAGAGAAAAGAGAGAGAGAGAGAGAGAGAGAGAGAGAGAGAGAGATTTAGTGAGGTGTGTGTTCTGAACTCAAGCGTTTTGTTCCTTGTGTTCGTGTGTTTGAAAGAAGAGGGATGCATGGTATTTATAGACTTTTGAAAACGAGTGAATGAGAGGAAATAAGTAAAGTTTTAGTATAACTATGGAAACAATCAACAATCAGAATCAATTATACAAGTGATTCCCTTTAATTAAGGAATCATTGTCTAACATATTCAAATAAGGAAAGAGATCAGTTTAGAGACAGACTGATTATTGCCATAAAAGAAGTAGTACAAGCATTAAGTAATAATCAAGTCTAAGTACAGAAGTATACTTATTTTAGAAAAGATTTAGTAAGGCAAAATAGCACAGTAGTGGGGAAAGAATCAATCAATTTGAATGGGCGAGTGAAATCAGTATTCACAACTGTAACGACCCAGCCGATTTTTTTTGGAATTTATGCCCCGATCCCCCATTAACTACTTCCCCTAAGTTCATTTCTGCTATTTTGGTTTGCCGAAACGTTCGGTGTTGGGTTTCGGAGTGTTTTGGGATACTTAGTCCCTAAATGAGAGATTAAGTGTTGGAAAGTGGTCCATAATCAGAACAGTGTGAAAATGACTTTGGAATGGAAAATTGATGGTTCTGTTAGCTCCGTTAGGTAATTTCAGGGTTGGGAGCATGTTCGGAATGTATTTTGGGAGTTCGTAGCTCATTTAGGCTTGAAATGCCGAAGTTTGAATTTTTGAAGTTTCCGGTCCAATAGTGAATTTTTTATCTGAGGGTAAGAATGGAATTCCAGAAATTTTTGTAGCACCATCATGTCATTTGGGATGTGCGTGCAAAATTTCAGGTCAATCGGACGTGTTTTGGTTAGGTTTTTGATAGAAAGTGAGTTTTGTTGAAATTTGAAGTTCTTAGGTTCGAATCTTTGATTAATTTGAGTTTTAGGCATTGTTTTAGGTGGTTTAAGGATTGGTACAAGTTTGAATGATGATATGGAATATGTCTGTAGGTTTGGTTGAGGTCCCGAGGGCCTCGGGTGTGTTTCGGATGCTCAACAGAGCAATTCGGAGTTTGAAAATGCTGCAAAAATTCTCAGTTGTTGCAGGTCTAACTTTCTTCTTCGCGTTCGCGAAGAACCCATCGCGTTCACATAGCAGTAGCTCTCCCCTTATTCGCGTTCGCGTCATTCTCTACGCGTTCGCGTAGAGTAATTCTGGACGAGGACTAGGCCCTTCTTCACGTTCGCATATTTGCTTCCGTGTTCGCGAAGCTTCGCTAAATTCCTCTCCGCATTACCATTCGCATTCACTACGTCGCGTTCGCATAGCTCATGACCCCCAGGCCTTCACGTACGCAATCCTATCTTCGCGATTGCGAAGGGCCATTTTGGCCACTTAATTTTTCCTTCTTCGCGAATGCGAGCTCCTCTCCGCGTTCGCGATGCTTTATGGGTATGAACAGTACTTAACATTCAAAAATGAGGGTTTTGTCATTTTTATCAAAATACAAGTTTGAGAGCTCGGATTTGGGGGAAATTTCGAAGGTTTTTCGAAGGCAATCACTGAGTAATGATTCCATACTCTCTTATGCTTAAAACCCACTAATCTAACCACGAATTCATCCTTAATTTCGGATTTTTGAATGAAAATTTGGGGAAAACTTCTTAGACCAATCTATTGGTTTTTGAGTGAGCATTTGACCTCTGATTTGAGAAATTTTTATATGGTTAGACACATGAGAGTATGAGGGTTCTGAAAATGTAAAAATTATTCGATTCTGAGACGTTGGCCTGAGGGGTGTTTTGGTTATTTTACCTATTTTCGTACCCTAGCTTAAAATTTAATAGTGGAATCAGTTGTTTGCAATATTATTTACGATATTTAATTGAATTGAATAGATTTGGTCCATTTGGAGTCGGATAATCGTGGAAAAGGCATGGTTCCTAGTTGATTATTGAGCCGGTTCGAGGTAAGTGGCTTGTCTAACCTTGTGTGGGGGACCTTTCCCCTTAGGACATGATCTTTGAATATTTGAATGCCTCGTACGTGAGGTGACGAGCGCGTACTTGAGCTAATTGTTGTAAACTCGTTTCTACTTGAAGTATTTAAATTGAGATTTCCTGTTTACTTGTTCATTTTAGACTGTAAGTTTAAACCTGTGCTAGCTTAGAGAAGCATGTTTAGCTGACTTACTTGCTTAATTGTTTAACTGTATTATTTGTACTCTGTGAAGCATGTTAGGCTAGAAATTACTATTACTTGTACTGATTTTAGTATTATTTTGAGATTTATGAGTTGTTGTTGTTGTGTGTTTAATTTGGGAATACAGGACGGCTTCCCGGGAGATCCCCCTGTACTTGATATATTCTGGATTGAGGGTGAGGGATACCAAGAGATCCCCGGCACATGTATTTCTATATATTGGGATACCAATAGATCCCCAGCTTATTTATTGAGGATACCAAGAGATCCTCGGGATACCAAGAGATCCCTAGTGTATATGATGAGGATACCAAGAGATCCTTGGGATACCAAGAGATCCCTAGTGCATATGATAAGGATACCAAGAGATCCTCGGGATACCAAGATATCCCCAGCTATTATTCCTTATTGAGAGTAGTATTCCTTGTATTGTTACCTTTGCTTTCTATTACTGTTCTTCCTTATTTATCTGGTTTAGATTCTCGCTGTAGACTTTATTTAAACTATTTTCGTTATCTTATTATTTATTATGTTTTATCTCAGAAGGGCCCTGACCTTTCTTGTCACTACCCAACCGAGGTTAGGCTTGGCACTTACTGAGTACTGCCGGGGTGTACTCATGCCCTTCTGCGCATATTTTTTTTCACGTGCAGATTACCCAGGTACCTCTACTCAGGCGCACTATCCTTGAGGCGAGGAGTTATATGGAGACTTCGAGGTATATCTGTCGTGTCCGCAGACCAGGAGTCTCTATTCTGTTCCAACTTTAGTATCTAGTTTATTCCTTTCTCTCAGTTGTTTAGATGAGCAGCGTACTATGTTTCTATTAGCTTGTGGTTCCCGTGAGTTTCCGAGTTTTGGGATTGAGTTGTAGACTTCTGCATTTCTTTTGGGTTGTATAAGCCGAGCGGCCTTATATGTAGTCATTATTTTACATATATTCAGTTTTAATTAATTATTCCACAAGTTATATTAAATTTCTGCATTGTTAGGCTTACCTAGTTATAGGAACTAGGTGCCATCACGACATGTTCATGGAGGGTGAACTGGGATCGTGACAAGTTGGTACCAGAGCTCTAGGTTCATAGGAGTCACAGAACACAGGCCGGTTTATTAGAGTCTCGCTGATCATTACGGAGACGTCTTTACTTATCTATGAGAGGCTATGTAACTGATTAAGAAAATTTTTCATTTCATTTTAATTCCTTGTCATGTGATATTTTGACATCAATTCTAAACTTCTGTCTTCTATTCTGTCACAGATGGTGAGGACATGTGCTACATGAGATGACCGGGCACCCGCGCCCTCTACTACAGCCATCAGAGGCCTGGGCTGGGGTAGAGGTCAAGGACGGGCACGTAGTGCAACCAGAGCACCTGCGTGAGCTGCCACCGAGGTACCACCAGCAGATCCAGCCGGAGCCCAGGCACCTGGCACACCTACTACTGCCACTACTACTCCAGCATTCCAGGAGACTTTGGCTCGGTTCATGAGAATGTACACCACCTTGGCTTGGGCGGGGTTGCTTCCCCTCGATGCAGCCACATCCCAGGCCGGGAGAGGGGCCCAGACTCCCGCAGCCCGCACTCCTTAGCAGAGAGTGCATATGGAGCAAGTCCCAGAGATCATTCCTGTACTGTCTGTAATGCCAGATCAGCTTGCGGATGGGGCAGTTGTGTCTGAGGACAAGCAACGGAGGTTGGAGAGGTTTAAGAAGTATGATCCTCCGATTTTCAGTGGATTGGCGACAGATGATGCCTTGGGGTTTCTAGAGGAGTGCCATTGTATTCTTCGCACTATGAGCATAGTAGAGTCCAGCGGGATTTCTTTTACTGCTTTTCAGCTTCGGGGAGCCGCTTATGATTGGTGGCGCACTTATAAGATAGACAGTCCAGTTGAGGCTACTTCCCTGACTTGGACCCAGTTCTCGGAGATGTTTATGAGAGAGTTTGTCCCCTAGAGTCTCAGGGACGCATGGTGCGTAGAGTTTGTGCATTTGCGCCAGGGTGCTATGACCATTTCAGAGTATGCTATCCGTTATACCAGGTTGGCCAAACATGCACCGGCTTTGGTTGCTACAGTCCACGAGAGAGTTCGCCGGTTCATTGAGGGTCTTATCCCACCCATCGGATCTAGCATGGCTCGAGAGTTGGAGATGGACATTTCTTATCAGTAGGTAGTGAGCATTGCTAGGAGGATCGAGGGTATGCTATCCAAGGAGCAGGGGGAGAGAGAGGCCAAGAGGTCTCGAGAGTCGGGCCACTACTCTGGTGCCCGTACCCCAGTAGCAGGTCGACATGGTAGGGGTTTTGTGGGTCGCCCCATTCATTTAGCTCTTCCAACAACCAGCAGTGCTCCAGCTCCGCCTATACCTCAAAAGCCTTACTATACACCTCCAGTTTCCAGCGCGCCTTCTGCGCGGGGTGCTTTCAGAGGTCAGTCTGGCAGACCCGGCCCTAGCCATTCAAAGCCGTCACGTCCTCCCAAAGCTTTTTTTGAGTATGGTGACACCCGTCATGTGGTGAGGGATTGCCCTAGACTTGGGAGTAGTGCACCTCCACAGACTGCTCAGCCACAGTGTGCTCCTCAGAGTTCTCAGGCCATGATCACAGCTCCCACTGCTACCCCATCTGCCAGCCAGCTAGGGGCAGAGGTCGGGGAGGTAGTCTCGAGAGAGGCGAGGCCAGATATTATGCTATTCCTGCTCGTACCGAGGCTGTTGCCTCCGATTCTATAATCACAGGTATTATATTAGTTTGTCATAGAGAGGCATCGGTTCTATTCGATCCGGGCCCTTCTTATTCTTATGTGCCTTCTTACTTTGCTCCGTATTTGGGTGAGCCTCGGGATTCTTTGAGTGCCCCCATTGATGTTTCTACTCCTGTGGGAGATTTTCTTGTTGTGGACCGCATTTATCGGTCATGTTTGGTTATTATTTGTGGTTTTGAGACCACGGTAGATTTATTATTACTCGGTATGGTTGACTTTGGTATTATTCTGGGCATGGACTGGTTGTCACCCCATCATGCTATTCTTGATTGTCACGCCAAGACTGTGATGCTGGCTATGCCAGGTATTTCGCGTATTGAGTGGAGTGGTACTTTAGAACACACTCCCAGTAAAGTTATCTCTTTTCTTAAAGCTCAGGGTATGGTTAAGAAGGGGTGTGCCACGTATTTGGCTTATGTGAGGGATTTCAGTGTTGACACCCCTTCTGTTGATTCAGTTCCAGTGGTACGGGATTATACCGATGTATTTCCAGCTGATCTTCTGGGCATGCCGCCCGATAGAGACATTAATTTTGGCATTGATCTGTTGCCGGGCACTCAGCCCATATCCATTCCACCATATCGCATAGCTCCTCCTGAGTTGAAGGAGTTGAAGGATCAGTTGTAGGAATTGCTTGGTAAGGGTTTTATTCGACCCAGCGTTTCACCATGAGGTGCTCCTGTCTTGTTTGTGAAGAAGAAAGATGGTTCTATGTGTATTGATTATCGCCAGTTGAACAAGGTTACAGTGAAGAACCGTTATCCTTTGTCTCGTATTGATGATCTGTTTGACCAACTTCAGGGCGCACAGGTATTTACTAAGATTGACTTGCGCTCAGGGCACCATCAGTTGAAAATTCGAGAGCCAGATATCCCGATGACTGCCTTCAGGACTCGGCATGGTCGTTACGAGTTCCTTGTTATGTCATTTGGGCTGACCAATGCCCCAGCAGCTTTCATGCATTTGATGCATAGTGTATTCAGGCCATATCTTGGCTTATTCGTTATTGTTTTTATTGATGATATACTGGTATATTCCCGGAGTCGGGAAGATCATGAGCATCACTTGAGGACCGTGCTTCAGACATTGAGGGAAAATAAGTTATATGTAAAGTTCTCAAAATGTGAGTTTTGGCTGAGTTCTATGGCATTATTAGGCCATGTGATTTCGAGAGAGGGTATTCGGGTGGAACCCAGGAAGATAGAGGTCATACAGAGTTAGCCCAGGCCTTCCTCAGCTACATAGATTCGCAATTTCCTTGGTTTGGCGGGATACTACCGTCGCTTCATGGAGGGATTTTTATCAATTGCAGCCCCTATGACTAGATTGACCCAGAAGGGTGCCCCATTTTAGTGGACAGAAGAGTGTGAGGCGAGCTTTCAGAAGCTCAAGACAGCTTTGACTACAGCCCCAATCTTGATATTGCCTAGCAGTTCGGGGTCTTATAATGTCTATTGTGATGCCTCGAGAGTTGGCCTTGGAGCAGTGTTGATGCAGGACGGTAGGGTGATTGCCTAACTGAAGATACGTGAGAAGAAATACCCTATCCACGGCCTTAAGTTAGTTGCTATTGTTCATGCCTTGAAGATCTGGCGTCACTATTTGTACGGAGTACCTTATGAGATGTATACTGAGCATAGGAGTTTGCAGCATTTACTCAAGCAGAAGGATCTGAATATGCGTCAGAGGAGATGGTTAGAGTTGTTGAAGGATTATGATATCACTATTCTGTATCGCCCCAGCAAGGCCAATGTGGTGGCGGATGCCTTGAGTCACCGGGCAGAGAGTTTGGGTAGTTTGGCATATTTACCAGCTTCAGAGAGGCCTATGGCGATGGATGTTCAGGCCTTAGCCAGTCAGTTTGTGAGATTGGATTTTTCGGAGCCCATTCGGGTTCTAGCCTGTGTGGTCTCCCGGTCTTCCCTATTTGATTGTATCTGGGAGCGGCAGTATGATGATCCTCATTTGCTTGTCCTTCAGGACAAGGTTCAGCGTGGTGATGCCCGAGATGTGACCATTGGAGATGGTGGGGTATTGAGGATGCATGGCCGAATTTGTGTGCCCAATGTTGATGGTCTTCGAGAGTTGATTCTAGTAGAGGCCCATAGTTCGTGGTATTCCATCTATTCGGGTGCCGCGAAGATGTATCGGGACTTGAGGCAGCACTATTGGTGGAGGCGGATGAAGAAAGATATAATTGGTTATGTGTCTAGATGCCTCAACTGCCAGCAGGTGAAGTATGAGCACTGGCGCACAGGTGGGTTGCTTCAGTAGATAGAGATTCCGGAGTGGAAATGGGAGCGCATCACCATGGATTTTGTATCTGGACTCCCACGGACCTTGAAAAAATTTGATGCCATTTGGGTCATTGTGGATCGATTGACCAAGTCCGCTCATTTTATTCATGTGGGTACCACTTATTCATCGGAGCGGTTGGCGGAGATTTATATCTGGGAGGTCGTCCGTCTACATGGTATCCCGGTTTCTATTATTTCAGACAAAGGTACCCAATTTACATCGCAGTTTTGGAGAGTCGTGCATCAGGAGTTAGGCACTCGGGTGGAGTTGAGCACAACATTTCACCCCCATATGGACGGACAGTATAAGCGCACTATTCAGATTCTTGAGGATATGCTCCGTGCGTGTGTGATTGAGTTTGGAGGGTCTTGGGATCAGTTCTTGCCATTGGCGGAGTTTGCTTACAACAACAATTATCAGTCCAGCATTCGGATGGCACTGTATGAGGCTTTATATGGTAGGAGGTGTAGATTTTTGTTTGGATGGTTTGAGCCGGGGGAGGCTCGGCTGTTAGGTACGGATTTGGTTCAGGAGGCCTTGGACAAGGTCAAGATCATTCAGGATAGACTTCGTTCAACTCATTCTAGGCAGAAGAGTTATGTAGATCGCAAGGTTTGAGATGTGGCATACATGGTTGGTGAGCGGGTATTGCTCTGAGTATCGCCTATGAAGGGCGTGATGAGATTCGGGAAGAAGGGCAAGCTTAGCCCTAGGTACATTGGTCTGTTTGAGATTCTTGATCGAGTAGGAGAGGTGGCATATAGACTCGCATTGCCGCCTAGCTTATCATTCGTGCCTCTGGTATTTCATGTTTCGATGCTCCGAAGGTATCACGGGGACCCGTCGCACGTGTTGGATTCAGTTCAGTCTAGTTGGAAAAGGATCTATCTTATGTTGAGGAGCTAGTGACTATATTGGACAGGCAGATCAGAAAGTTGAGGTCGAAGAATATTGCGTTAGTAAAGGTTCAGTGGCGGGGCCAGCCAGTCAGCCGAGGAGGCGACTTGGGAGATCAAGCGGGATATGCGCAACCGATACCCTCAGCTTTTCACTACTTCAGGTATGTTCTCTATGCTCGTTCGAGGACGAAGGAATGTTTAAGTGTAGGAGGATGTAACGACCTGGCCGGTCATTTTTGGAATTTACGCCCCGATCCCCCATTAACTGCTTCCCCTAAGTTTATTTCGGCTATTTTGGTTTGCCGGAACGTTCGGTGTTGGGTTTCAGAGTTTTTTGGGACACTTAGTCCCTAAATGAGAGCTTAAGTGTTGGAAAGTGTTCCGTAATCGGAACAATGTGAAAATGACCTCGGAATGGAAAATCGATGGTTCCGTTAGCTCCGTTAGGTAATTTTGGGGTTTGGAGCGTGTTCGGAATGTATTTTGGAAGTCCGTAGCTCATTTAGGCTTGAAATGCCGAAGTTTGAATTTTTGAAGTTTCCGGTCCGATAGTGAATTTTTTATCAGAGGGTCGGAATGGAATTCTGGAAGTTTCTGTAGCACCGTCATGTCATTTGGGACGTGCGTGCAAAATTTCAGGTCAATCAGACGTGTTTTGTTTAGGTTTTTGATCGAAAGCGAGTTTTGTTGAAATTTGAAGCTCTTAAGTTCGAATCTTTGATTAATTCGAGTTTCCGGCGTTATTTTAGGTGGTTTAAGGATTGGTACAAGTTCGAATGATAATATGGGATATGTCTGTAGGTTTGGTTGAGGTCCCGAGGGCCTCGGGTGTGTTTCGGATGCTCAACGGAGCAATTCGGAGTTTGAAAATGCTGCAGAAATTCTCAAATGTTGCAGGTCTGACTTTCTTCTTCGCGTTCGTGAAGAACCCATCGTGTTCGCGTAGCAGTAGCTCTCCCCTTCTTCGCTTTTGCGTCCTCCTCCACCCGTTCGCGTAGAGTAATTCTGGAGGAGGACCAGGCCCTTCTTCACGTTCGCATATTTGCTTCCGTGTTCGCGAAGCTTCGCTAAATTCCTCTCCGCGTTCGCGTTCGCATAGCTCATGACCCCCAGGCCTTCACGTTCGCAGTCCTACCTTCGCAATCACGAAGGGAATTTTTGGCCACTTAATTTTCCTTCTTCACGAACGCGAGCTCCTCTCCGCGTTCGCGATGCTTTATGGGTCTGAATACTACTTAACATTTAAAAACGAGGGTTTTGCCATTTTTATCAAAATACAAGTTTGAGAGTTCGGATTTGGGGGAAATTTTGAAGATTTTTTGAAGGCAATCACTGGATAACGATTCCCTACTCTCTTATGCTTAAACCCCACTAATCTAACCACGAATTCATCCTTAATTTCGGATTTTTGAATGAAAATTTAGGAAAAACTTCTTAGACCAAACTATTGGGTTTTGAGTGAGCATTTGACCTCCGATTTGGAAGATTTTTATATGGTTAGAATCGTGAAGTACGAGGGTTCTGAAAACGTGAAAATCATTCGATTTCGAGGTTTTGGCTTGAGGGGCATTTTGGTCATTTTACCTATTTTCGCACCCTAGCTTTAAATTTAATAGTGGAATCAGTTGTTTGCAATATTATTTATGATATGTAATTGAATTGAATAGATTTGGGCTATTTGGAGTCGGATACTCATGGAAAAGGCGTGGTTCCTAGTTGATTATTGAGCCGGTTCGAGGTAAGTGGCTTGTTTAACCTTATGTAGGGGACCTTTCCCCTTAGGACATGATCTTTGAATATTTGAATGCCTCGTACGTGAGGTGACAAGTGCGTACTTGAGCTAATTGTTGTAAACCCGTTTCTACTTGAAGTATTTAAATTGAGATTTCCTGTTACTTGTTCATTTTAGACTGTAAGTTTAAACCTGTGCTAGCTTAGAGAAGCATGTTTAGCTGACTTACTTGCTTAATTGTTTAACTGTATTATTTGTACTCCGTAAAGCATGTTAGGCTAGAAATTACTAATACTTGTACTGGTTTTAGTATTATTTTGAGATTTATGAGTTGTTGTTGTTGTGTCTTTAATTTGGGACTACGGTACGGCTTCCCGGGAGATTATATTCTGGATTGAGGATGTGGGATACCAAGAGATCCCCGGCACATGTATTTCTATATATTGGGATACCAAGAGATCCCCGGCTTACTTATTGAGGATACCAAGAGATCCTCGGGATACCAAGAGATCCCTGGTGCATATGATGAGGATACCAAGAGATCCCCGGATATTATTCCTTGTTGAGAGCAGTACTCCTTGTATTGTTACCTTTGCTTTCTATTACTGTTCTTCCTTATTTATCTGGTTTAGATTCTTGTTGTAGACTTTATTTAAACTATTTCCGTTATCTTATTATTTATTATGTTTTATCTCAGTACGGCCCTAACCTTCCTCGTCACTACCCAACTGAGGTTAGGCTTGGCACTTACTGAGTATCGCTGTGGTGTACTCATGCTCTTTTGCGCATGTTTTTTTTCATGTGCAGATTACCCAGGTATCTCTACTCAGGCGAACTACCCTTGAGGTGAGGAGTTATACGGAGACTTCGAGGTATATCTGCCGCGCCCGCAGACCAGGAGTCTCTATTCTATTCCAGCTTTAGTATCTAGTTTATTCCTTTCTCTCAGTTGTTTAGATATTCTGGAGTTAGAGCAGCGTACTATGTTTTTATTAGCCTGTGATTCCCGTGAGTTTTCGCATTTCTTTTGGGTTGTATAGGCCGAGCGGCCTTATATGCAATCATTATTTTACATATGTTTAGTTTTAATTAATTATTCCACAAGTTATATTAAATTTTCGCATTGTTAGGCTTACCTAGTTATATGAACATGTGCCATCATGGCATGTTCTTGGAGGGTGAATTGGAGTCTTGACAACAAAAGGTAAACTTTAGAAATCAGTCACAAGATGAAGATCAATAAAGGAAGAAACTTCAGCATATAAATAAAGTGAATAAGGTCATCAGACATGCGAGGCCAAACTCATTGACAAAATCACAAACAGAAAATAGTGACAGAAATAAGATAGGGTTCAGTAGTAAAGCAAATATTCGAAGGATAGTAATCAAGTAGGTCGAGTCACATTGAGTTAAGAGGGAAGAAAACAGAGCAACAGAAACATGCAAAGGTTTCACAGTAGCAGGTGAGGAAACCCCCTTTAAAAGTTATAGTTTCAACCCTAGTCGAGTTGAAAGATAGTAAAAAAAATCAGATGAGTCACATAGAGAAAAGAGAGAGTCTAAAATAAAAGCACTTAAAAAACAATTTTAGACCCCAAGACCTAGGGTTCCAACAACAATCGATTTTAAAAGATGATAAACAAATAAATCAAACAAGTACTAGCAAATAGTTTCAGAATTCGAATGCGACCAGAAGAAATTAGGGTTTTAACAACAATCGAGTTTAAAAGATGGTAAAACAAATAAGTCAAACAAGCACTTAATCAGATGAGTACACATCTAACGAACAACTTCAGAACTCGAATGAACCCAAAAGAAATTAGGGTTTTCAATATGCTGACTCAGATAGGAGAACAACATGAGCAAGACATAGAAAAATCACGGACACGTTAAAATCAGAGGAGATTTTGAAAAGAAAAACTTGAAGGAAAACCCTTATTGGAAAGTGAAGAGTCATTTTGAAAGAAAGGTCAAAGAAACTTCAAGAAACACTTAAAAAGTTCATGGAAAGCATAGATCTAAGGTGGTTCTAAAAGAAATTGAAAAAGTCTTAGAGATTAGGGTTTCAGAAAACCCAAAAGCAATGAGAAAGGCCTTGAAAGTTACCGATCTAACCAGGAGAGTCAAGGATCTAACTCGAATGGCCATGGTTGGCCGGAGAAAGGTCATCGAGCAAGGACTGGACCAAATCCCTTCGATGTCTGGTCATGAAGCTATATAATCAAACACATAGGAGCCATGGAAGGCTGGTACATGCCTCAAATGACCACGGAATGCCGTATATTAGGTAGGTATTAGGGTGAATTAGGGTGGCGACAGCTAGGGTTTGGGTGGTGTTGCAGAGAGGATTTGAGAGGAAGGGGGTTCAAGGGCGGCGGTAGGTGAGAAATGATAGGGTTTTGGGGTCGTTTGGAATTAATTAAGGAAAGGGCGAGTATTGACCGTTGAACTAAATGATCAACAGCCTGGATTAGAACGGGTAAGTGGGGCGGTTCATGAAACTGGGTTTGGGCCTAGTCCGATGGGTTCAATTGGGTTGAGGATTGGGTTTAAATTGGGGTAAAATTTAGGCTATAATTGAAACGTAACTGGGCTATCATTTAAATAGTCAATTTTCCCCTATTAAAATTATAAAAAATAGTAAATTAATTTTTGAAAATAAATAAAAAGTACTAAAATAATTTATTATATATAATTAACTATTTAAAAATACTGAACTTAATCTTTATGAATATAAACGCAATTAAATCCTAAAGGAGGCTAATATTGTAATTATACAATTTAGCCTTAAAAAATACTAAATAATTTTGAAAAATATGCAAAAACTTCCCCTAGATATATTTTAGAATAAATATAAAAGTTCAACAAGTGAATCAAAAAAATGATAATTTTAGAAATATTTATTGGTTTTTTATGGATAAAATAGGTAAAATAAATTAATTTAAAAACCTTTAAAATTTGAGAAAAAATAATGAAACACTTGGATATACATTATATGTGCATAAATATGCTATTTTGAAGATATTTTATATATTAAAATATATATAGGAAAAAATTGGATATCAATAGTAAGTATAGCCATAAAAGAAACCCTCCCTCCCACTTTTTCATCCGGTCTAACATCTTGACGGGCTGGAAGTAGTGCTCCCATGGACTCTCATGGATAATTGGACCAGGAAGTGTTAGTTATTGGTTCACGACATGGATCCCCAATCTTCCTGCTTAGCTCCCTTATCCACGAGCCTCTGACCCAACTAGACTCTTCCCTCAAAGTAAAAGACCTTTGGGATAATAATAGATGGGACCTCTCCAAAATTTCCTACGATCTACCTCTCCATATCGCTCAAAAAATTGCTCTATTAATATTTCAAATTTACAAGGTTCCAAATATATTCTGATATGGGCTCTTACTTCCAATGGCTCATTCTCTACTATAACGGTCTATAAGCTCATCTCCCCACGAGGCAACACTAGCTATAGATTTCACTAGATCTGAAAATTAAATACTCTTAACAAAATAAAAATTATCTTATGGCAATGCTCCCACAACCGCCTACCTATAAATTCCTAACTTTATCACATAGGCTTAGATATTGATACAGTTTGCTCAATTTGTAAAGGAGCCAATGAATCAATCGTCCACATACTCTTTGAATGGCCAATAGCTCAATCCTTTTAGGGAGAAATAATTCCTCAAAATCAAGCACTGGACTACAACTCTGACTACCGGCTCATTAAGCTCAAAGGCTGAACCGTTGATATAGACCATTTAAATCTCACTTGGAATGAATTCTTTCCGTTTGTCGTTTGGCACTTGTGGTTGAACAGAAATAACGATCACTTCAATAACCTCTGTAAACTGTTCGCGCTTAATTTTATGATCATACGTTGTATGGAATATAAAATATATCACTCCATCTCCAAATAATAACATCAACACCTCCCCAATAACTGTAAAATGGACCCCTCCCAAACGTCAACTGAGTTAAAACTCAATATTCAAAGGTAGTTATAAAAAGGCATGGATTGGTGGTATATTCCAAATAACTCTGGAGACCAGGTTCTGGGCTACAAAATGCCTACTTGTGGCTACACCTCTACTTACATGGAATTTCTTGCACTAAAAAATGGCCTATCCATAGCTAAATTTCATAATTTTCATAGCCTAGAAATCGAAACTGATGCTACTGAAATACTCCAATTGCTTTCCTACAATAATTGTTCCCTCTACTATAATCTTGTTAATAAGTGCAGGTTACTACTGAAGGAACTGGAGAATTCACTGATCCGGCATAACTTTCGGGAAGGTAACAAGCTTGCACATGTTTTGGCTACGGAAGGATCTAGGCAACCAAGCAGTATTCCTTTATCAACCATTGTTTACCCGCCGAGTGCTTTTTGGAACTTGCTACAGGAAGACAAAACTAGAGCACCTACTACTAAACTAGTATCTACTAATGTACTAAACAAGCTAGTTTTACTTGGAAATCTCAATGGATTTTGTAATCTTATGACTAACATCCCCTCTGGCTCAAGTACTTTAGATGTCCTTAGCAAGGCATCACTCCTATGCAATGTTACTAGTTCAGTATTAACAATATTTCATCGTTCAAGCCACAAAAGACATCACTGGATCATGAACTATGAAAGTTAATGGGTTTTCAAACAATAGAAAAAACAGGGGCAATGCCAGAAGAAGTGTCGACTTTAGGGACTAAACTGTCACTTCAATACGTGCAAATAGGGGTGTTAGTCGGTCGGTACGGTATGATATTTAGACATTTCGGTTCGTTATGTTCGGTATTCGATTTCTTAAAATGTTATACCAATACCGTACCTAGTTAGATTCGGTATGGTTTTGGTACAGTAATTTTGGTTTGTTCCGCTTAAATATTAACTAGTGCATAGAATCATAGACAATAATATTCTTAATTAAAGTAGTCACAAATGCAAAATAAAACGTTATAAGTTTACCTAAACTTTGACAAAATCTTTGTCCATAATTAGCAGGTAGAGAAAAAAAATACATAACGAATAATTTTGGTCATTAAAAATATCTTGTTACTTGCGTATAGCTAATTGATGACATTAGATAATACAACAAGGACTAATCCAACAAATGCTACATTAATACACGCGTAAGAATTTTCCCAAAATTATGGAAACGTTACATTAAGTTGCTCGACAGTCCGGAGAATAAGAGTCAAAATCTGCAGCCTAACTTGTTCCTCAATTTTCCTAAAGGAGCTCAGGAGCTTTACTAACATGCTCAATATGAATGCCAAAGAAAAGTATTATGTAACTCAGTGCACTACATGTTTATGTAACTTAAAGCCTATTTGGACATAAGGATTTTTTTTTCAAAAAAAGAATTCAAAACAATGTTTGGTTATGAAATTTTTTTATTTTTTCAATCCAACTTGAAAATACATTTTTAAATTTGAAAAACTGTTGAGAATAAGTTTTTCAATTGAAAAAATGGAAAGTTGGTATTTTTAAGTTTTACAAATTTACCCTATATTTTTTAAATTTATAAAAGGACCCCAATCAGTTATTAAACCTAGGTAACACCTACAACTACCCACCGTCTAATTGAGTGACCTTGGACTATATTTTGATATCAACCGTTGAGATCTATAATTTATACACTACAACTTCTATTAGTGATTGTTCGTACAGTTAAACAATCAGCATGTTTGTTTCAAGTAGGATAATCAAGTCACAATAATTTTGGTATTTTTTTACAAATTGTGGGGTATAAATCACATTTTATGATTTTAAAAAAATTCTATCCAGATATGTTGCAAAGATTATAATCAAACACAACTTCTCAAATTTTAGTGAAATTTCAAATTTGAAAAAAGTTCTTGGAATTTATATCCAAACACCTACTCAGTATATATTTCGTGTATGATATCGGTATTTCAATATTATTTTTTTAAATACCAAATACCCTACTTATTTTTTTGAAATTTTAAACCAAATACTGTTATAAAATAAAAGAAATGCAGTAAAATATAAATAAGAAGAGATAGAAAGAAGGGTGAAGAGTTTTCTTCTTTCACTTTTGTGTCTATTTCCATTGCAATTACATGGCCTTTTATAGGCATAAAAAGTAAAGAAGATTGACATAAAATAGGAGATTTAATCTTTCAACTATTCACAACATGGGCATCCAATGTAGTATCCAGTGTAGCATCCAATGTACAAATAATTCATAACACTCCCCATTGGATGTCCATGTAAGATAATGAGCCTCATTAAGAACTTACAAAAAAATATTGGGATGTACATAGTTATTTATAATATGCATTGCTTGCTGCCTCATTAAAAACCTTACCAAGAAAAATCCAGTGAGACAAAACCTTGGTTAAGGAAAAAAGTGCAGCATATACTTACTCCCACTGAGGAAAAATCAGTTAATGTCTCGAAGACGACGCATTTCAATCTTATATATCAGCTTTTCAAATATTGAGATTGGTAATGCCTTAGTGAACAGATCAACCAAATTATCACTTGAACGAACTTGTTGTACATCTATTTTACCACTCTTCTGAAGATCATGAGTGAAAAAGAATTTCGGTAAAATGTGTTTTGTTCGATCTCCTTTGATATATCCTCCTTTCAATTGAGTTATGCATGCAGCATTGTCTTCATATAATATTGTTGGAATATTATCTTTCGAAGAAAGACCACATGTTTGCTGAATGTGTTGAGTTATCGATCTCAACCAAACGCATTCTCGACTTGCTTCGTGAATGGCTATTATCTCTGCATGATTTGAAGAAGTAGCAACCATAGTTTGTTTTGTCGAACGCCATGATATTGTTGTACCTCCATTTGTAAATAAATAGCCTGTCTGAGATCGCCCTTTGTGTGGATCAGACAAATATACTGCATCTGCATAACCAATCAGTGATGGCTTGGATTCATTTGAATAAAATAAACCCTTATCAATGGTCCCTTGGAGGTATCTGAATATATGTTTAATACCATTCCAGTGTTTTTGTGTTGGTGAATAACTAAATCTTTCCAATAAGCTTACTGAAAAAGCTATATCTGGTCGGGAATTATTGGCAAGATACATTAATGCCTTAATTGCACTAGATATGGTACTTCGGCACCAAGAAGCTCTTTATCATTTTCATGAGGTAGGAATGGACCTTTCTTTATATCAAGTGATCTCACAACCACCGGGGTACTCAATGGATGTGCTTTATCCATATAGAATCGCTTTAAAATCTTTTCGGTGTATGTTGATTGATGGACAAATATTCCATCTTTCATATACTCAATTTGTAGACCGAGACAAAATTTTGTCTTTCCAAGATCTTTCATTTCAAATTCTTTCTTCAAACAGTCTACTATTTTTGGAAGCTCCCCAAGAGTTCTAATGATTTTAAATCATCAACATACACGGCAATTATAACAAATTCATATCCAGACCTTTTTATAAAGACATAAGGACAAATTGGATCATTCTTGTACCCTTCTTTCAACAGGTATTCACTCAGGCGATTGTACCACATACGACCTGATTGTTTCAATCCGTATAAAGATTTCTGAAGCTTTATTGAACAAGTTTCTCGAAAATTTTTATATGTTTCTGGCACTTTAAATCCCTCAGGTACTTTCATAAAAATTTCGTTGTCTAATAATCCATACAAATAGGTTGTAATAATATCCATTAGATACATATCAAGTTTTTCTTGCACTGCCATATTTATGAGATACATGAAGGTGATAGCATCCACTACAGGATAATATGTCTCCATATAATCAATTCCAGGCCTTTGGGAAAATCCTTGTGCCACAAATCGTGTTTTATATCTAATGACTTCATTTTTATCATTTCGTTTTCGCACAAAAACCCCATTTATACCCTACTGGCTTTATGCCTTCAGGTGTTCGAACTATGGGTCCGAAGACTACACGTTTTACAAGTGAAGTTAACTCTGCCTGGATAGCGTCTTTCCATTTTGACCATCATTTCTCTGTCTACATTCATCGACAGATTTTGGTTCAAGATCCTCATCTTGTTGTATTATTTCAACAGCAACATTATAAGCAAAAATGTTATCGATAACAATATTATTTCGGTTCCATCTTTTTCCGGTTGAGACATAACTTATTGATATCTCTTCATTCTCATTATTTTCAGGCACCTAGACCTCCCCGAAGGTCTTATCATTTATTACGTCTTGGGGCTCTTCTTGAGCCCTACCTCTTTGTTATGTTTACTTTGATCACTTGCTCCTTTTCTTCTTCGAGGATTTTTATCTTTAGAACCGGTTGGTCTACCACGTTTCAAGCATGGCTTAGACTCATTTTCTTTAATTAATTGTCTTGCCGGGATATCAACTCGAATTGGAGTATTAGCAGCTGGAATATGTGACTTAATCACCCTTGGTAGGTTAGTGAATGCATCTGGCAATTGATTTGCAATATTTTGCAAATGAATAATCTTTTGAACCTCTTGTTCATATTGATTTGTTCGAGGATCTAAATGAGACAGTGACGGTGCATTCCAATCTATCTTCATTTTAGCTGCTTATTTTCTCCTCCTAATGTTGGATATACTGATTCATCAAAATGGAAATCAGAAAATCTTGCCGTAAATAAATCGCCAGTCATCGGCTCTAGATATTTTATAATAGAAGGAGATTTATATCCAATATATATCTCCAACCTTCTTTGGGGACCCATCTTTGTGCGTTGTGGTGGAGCAATTGGAACATATATCACACAACGAAAGATCCTAAGATGGGAAATATTTGGCTTCTGACCAAAAGCCAGTTACAATGGGGAGACTTTATAATAACTTGTGGGCCTTATCCGCACAAGTGCTGCTGCGTGCAAAATATCATGACCCCGTACTGAAATGGGAAGTTTTGTTCTCATAAGCATTGGTCTAGCAATTAATTGAAGGCGTTTGATCAATGATTATGCTAGACCATTTTGTGTATGAACACGAGCAACCGGATGCTCAATTGTTATCCCAGTTGAAATACAATAATCATTAAAGGCTTGGGATGTAAACTCACCAGCATTATCAAGACGAATTGTCTTAATTGCATAATCTGGAAATTGTGCTCTTAGCTTTATTATTTGAGCCAGCAATCTCACAAATGCCATATTGCGAGTTGATAGTAAACACACATGTGACCATCTTGTAGATGTATCTCCAAAATTATATAATATTTGAATGGTTCACATGGAGGGTGAATGGACCCACATATATCACCCTGTATACGTTCCAGAAATGCAGGGGATTCCATCCTAACTTTAATAGTTGATGGTCTAATAATTAATTTTCTTTGAAAACATGCAACACAAGAGAATTCCTTAAATTGAAGAATCTTTTGATTTTTTATTGCATGTCCATGTGAATTCTCAATTATTTTACGCATCATATTAAAACCAGGATAGCCCAACCTGTCATGCCAAATAATAAAATTATCTTGATTAGTAAACTTCTCGTTTACTACAACATGTGTTTCAACCCTGCTAATACTTGTGTAGTACAGGCCGGAGGAAAGAGCATGTAACATTTCAAGCACATATTTCTTACCGGACATTATTATAGTAATATAAATATATTCAATCTTTTCATCATTTGTAGTCTCAATATGATAGCCATTTTGGCGAATATCTTTGAAACTTAATAAGTTTCTTTGAGATTTACGACAATAGAGTGCTTCATCAATAGCCAAATTTGTTCCTCCTAGTAGTAATAAATTGGCTCTTCCAGAACCTTCAATTAATTGTGTACTACCGGATATTGTATTAACATTCGCTTCTTTCATTACCAAATAAGAGAAATATATCTTATCTTTTTAAAATAGTGTGTGTTGTAGCACTATCCAGAAGACATATATCATCTTTATTAATCTTGAGTCCAACCAAAGACTGAAAAATTTTCATATTCTTCATAAAAAAAAATGACAAATAATACATCATAAGAAATATGAAAGATAAGAAGAAAAAAAATATTAAGAAATACGTTAGGAATGTAGAAACTAGCAACACATGATGCATTGGGAAAATACACTCAAGAAAAATAAACTAGTTGCAAACATAAAAATAATAACTTTTATAGCTTCATTCCCCAGTAAGATGATTAGTTCTTCAGTCAATATCCTCAAAGAAGTCTCCAACTTCTAAATGAGTAATATTTGTTAGGCCTTCAAAATCATCATCTTTATATGCAAGATGTGCCTTAGAATCATATTTATTTGAGGGACCTGCTTCATCATCATTATTTTGAAATGTCAAGTGTGCCTCCACATTATTTTCTTTTTTTCTTGAGGGAGGCTTGATAAAGTTTGACAAAAATGCTCTGGCGTACGACAAATGCGTGCCCAATGACCTCTCATAGCACATCGATGACACATATTAACTTTATCTTTTGAATGATTAATTTGAGAACCCTTATTGTTCTCCAATTTATTTCCACCATAATGACGATAATTGTTTCGCCCCCTACCACGTCCACGTTTATGACTATGTCCACGACCATGGTAGTTATTTTATTTTCTTTCAAACTTATCATATGTTGCTACAACATTCACTTCCGAAAAGGGAGCTGACTCAGTGGGACGGACTTTATGATTTTTCATTAATAGAGTATTATTCTGCTCAGCCACAAGTAGGCATGTGATTAACTCAGAATATTTTTTAAAACCCTTTTCACGGTATTGTTGTTGTAGCACCACATTTGAAGCGTAAAAAGTAGAAAATATTTTTCCAATAAGTCCTCATCTGTGATAGTGTCTCTACATAATTTTAATAGAAAACTTACTTTAAAGATAGCAGAATTATACTCACTTACGGTTTTAAAGTCTTGCAACCTTAAATGTATCCACTCATACCGAGCTTTCGGTAATACCGTAAGTTTTAGGTGGTCATATCGATCCTTCAAATTAATCCATAATTCAAGTGGATCTTTTACGATTAAATATTCAGTTTTTAACCCTTCATGTAGATGATGACGAAGGAAAATCATGACCTTCGCTTTATTCTGATTTGATGCTTCATTTCCTTGTATAATAGTATTTTCAAGACCTTAGCGTCAAGGTGAATTTCAGCATCAAGAACCCATGATAAATAGTTCCTCCCAGTGATGTCAAGTGCCACAAATTCAAGTTTTGATAAATTTTATATAGTGAAAACTATCATAAAAGATGAATAAGTTAGAGAAATAATTATAATAATAAACAATTAATGACAACAAAACGATTAAGGTAAAAGAAATGAAAATAAAGCTATATCATGTTAACAATCTACTATTTCATTTTATTCTTGTCATAAAGTAGAAATTACATACTGTTTCATTTCACTTTATATTATTTATATATATGTGTTAACATATACATAAATAATCGTAAAAATGTGTTAAAAAGGTTATTATTGTTAAAATACATGTTCATATTTTATGTGCTTCTTGTGAGTATCTGACCACTTCGCACATATTGCTCATAATAGCCGATATAACACTAAACATAATTAAATACATTAAATTACCACTGTAGTAATGACTTAAATAAAAGTACAAGTGTAATGATCACATATAGACATTAATTAGCACACATGACAAATAGATTACATATATATATATATATATATATATATATATATATATATATATATATATATATATATATATATATTAAAACAGAAAATCATTATGACAACACTAGACAAATAGTTTATATGGTACATTAAAAAAAAATACACGCACATAACGAAAATAATACTTTAAATGATTAAATGCAAAAAATAGTATGAATATAACAATACAATTGATTAGTCGGCATAACAATAATATAACATACTGAGCATTGATTCACTGCATTATTATAATAAAATTATTGCTTGTCAATTCATTTCTTACTGTTCTTCAAAATGCCTTGAAAGATATGTTTTGATCCAAAGGAGTCCATGAATATTATAAGTAAGTCATTAGTGCGTAGCTAGTTTGATGACTTTGAGGTCCTCTAAGAGTTGACGAAGAGAATAGTTATTTTATCACTTCAATGTACTTAAACTATTTAAGATGCCCAAAAGCATAAGTAATATGCAAACAATGAGCATATGATATATACTGTCATAAATAAAATGATTATAATGATACACGCCTTAATAAAATATGGCTCAACTTAGCGGGAGTTCAGAATAAAATTAGAGTTTCGTGCTAATAACATGTTATAAAATAAAAGAAATATAGTAAAATGTAAATAAGAAGAGATAGAAAGAAGGGAGAAGAGTTTTCTTCTTTTACTTTTGTGTCTATTTTCATTGCAATTACATGACCTTTTATAGGCATAAAAAGTAAAGAAGATTGAGATAAAATAAGAGATTTAATCTTTCAACTATTCACAATACGAGCATCCAATGTAGTATTCAATATAGCATCCAATGTACAAATTATTCATAACAAATACCAAAATATCAAATACTCCCTCCGTTCCAATTTATGTGAATCTGTTTGACTGGACATCAAGTTTAAGAAAAAAATAAAGACTTTTTGAATTTGTGGTCCGAAACAAGTCCAAATGGGTCCCAGAGTAGTTGTGTGGTTATAAAAAATTCTTATTAAGGATAAAGTTGTAACTTTAAACTAAATTTTTACCAAATTTAAAAAGAGTTCGTTTTTTTTGGAACGGACTAAAAAATAAATAAGTTCACGTTGTTACACTAGTGAGTACCAAATATCATTTTCGGTTTCGGTACCATATATGACTTAGAGGAGAAATAACAAAGAAATTGAGGAGCACAAAATTTAGGAGGGAGCAAGATAATTGTGAATTCCATTCCCGCCATTTCAACTCTCCTCTTTCCCCTGGCCCCTCGGGTTTCTCCTGCAACTTCTCTCTCCAAAAAATTCAAGAGAGGTAAAGAGAAAGAGAGACGGTGTGTGTGTGTGTGTGAGAAAACTCAATGGCGAAGAGTAACTCGGAGAAATCAGACGGATTGGAGATATTATCAATTGGCAAGCTTTACGCTGGTCAATGGGATAAAAAATACTGGAGCTCCTCTAGGGTATAAAAATTTCATCTCCGTTATTTCTATAAAATGTTTCGAATTTGTGAATTCCTTTTCGATCGAACAACTTGTTTTATTTTTTTCGGATTTATGTTATACTAATGAATTAGCGCAATTTAACATGTTATAACAGCCTACTTACCTTTTACTCTAGGTTAGCAATCAATGCTATTAAATAGGGTTATCTCAATTACTTTTTAAGTGAATTGATCGTGTATATAATTCTTATACTGTCGGTGCATAGAAATTAAGCTCTTTTTTTGTTTTGTTTACGATATGTATAAGTGCATAAATTCTTATCTCAAGTATTGTGAATCGGAAATTCTATTTATAGATCAACTGATGACCTATATATTTAGCTGAGCGATGTAGCTAGTATATTAGTTTTTTAAGTTTTTGAAGCATTAATGGTTGGACATATGAGTGTATTGCCACTTTTTGTTCTTCTCTGTGTGTAAAATTGCATAAAATTTAAAGTCCACGTAGTTTGAATAGAAATTCTGGTTATAGATCAATTGATGAACTATTCAGCTCATCGATGTAGCTTATATTTTAATTTTGTAGCTTTTGAAGCATTAATTGGTGTTACATGAGTTTTTTTTCCCGGATTTCTTGCCTACCTGAAAAGTAATGAGCTAAATTTTTGCGCTAATATCAATGTGAAATGGATTTGTTTATTTCCTTCTGACTTTTAAGTAAAAAGCTCCATGTTTTGATTGATTATGGATGACTAGCTGCAGCCAAATGCTCTACGTAATCTTAAGTTTATCTTACCTGCACTGTGTCAAATGCTGTACATTGACAAGTTAAACTAAGTATTCTATACTAGCAAAATGTGCCGAGAAATTCTAGTGATTTTTAAATTTATGGTAGATCTTTGGAGCTTAGGTTGAAGCTTTATGCTTTCCAGTCATGTAATCTTTGAGAATCAATTTTGAGGGAAATCATGGATCACTTATAGGCAAAAGAGAAATTGAGAACATTACGATTGTGGTTCAAGTCTCAGGATGACCATTTCTCGTATTGATCTGGGTGCTGTTTGATGTGATGAAAAATGTTCCCTAAGTCAAATATCATTTAAGTCATTTCCTGATGTTTGATTGGATATAGCATTTCTCTGCCCCTATCGGGGCAGGGGTAAGGTCTGCGTATACATTACCCTCCCCAGACCCCACTATGTGGGATTTTACTGGGTAGTTGTTGTTGTTGTTGTTGATTGGATATATCATTACTGGAGTGTGACAATGGTGTAGGATGGGGTGAGGCATCGGGAAGGAGTGTTTGGTGATTTTATCGGTATCACTGTGGAAATAATGTTTAAATGTTAGTATGAGCAAGTACAGAGTAGGACTGGAATGGAAATGACTTGCGTCCATAATAGATGTAAGATGAGTTTCCTCATTTGGTGTACAGGTATACGGTTTTAGCAGAATTGTATCGACTATTCAGCATATTATGTTGATCTATGTTGGTCCATTTTATCTTTTATGTGTTACAGAGATAGTATATCTTTATTTAAGAGCCCACAGCCAGAGTTTGGTTGTCTCGTTTTCGTATAGATTACAATGTTGCTTGAAACTTTTGCTCTAAATATCATGAAGAAAGCATTACTCACAGATTAACAGCTCTCTCTATATAACGTACCATGTAAGAGATATTCCAGTATCACTTAATTTGGCTTTTTTTTACTTGCAGGGCAAAGACCGCTATCCTTATCCTATTGGTTACAATGCTCTAAGGACCCAAAATGGTATCACTTACAAAATGGAAATTCAGGAAGGCCTTAACGGGCCGTTATTTACGGTGTGTACAAAGATTCTGTTTTTTGTTTTTTTAACAACATGTTAAATAGATTTTTATTTCGTCTCTAGCTTTGGATTAAATAATTTCCTTCTCTCTGCCTTCAACAGATCAGTTCTACAGATGGGCATTCATGTAGTGGGCAAACTGCAGATATTGTCTGGGAGAGTTTCCAGAAAAGAGGATATCAAATAAAATTGTTGCGTGGAAAGAGATACTCCAGTAAGATTGATGGTGTGGAGGTGTGTATTATTCATATTTATGAAAACAGTTAACATACTGTGATAGTGAAATGTTCTGTTCTTTTCCATTTTTAGATGTTAACTTTGAAATGTTTGATAATATTGATACTGTTGTAACAAGAGTTGGTCTCCTTGGTCTACTCTGAAGTCAAAACGTGCGTGCAATTTTGCTCTAAGAAGAACTATGTTTTTGGGGTTGGAGTTCTGATGGGCTGGTAGGGTTCATTTGGACTGCCATTCAGCTTTCACCCAAAAGACTGTGCGCACAAAACATGTCCATTTTTCTATATTCATTTTGGAATCTCTAATAAGAAGTGCAATCGGTATGTTCTCCCGGAAGTATTTAGAAGAGAATAGGGACACTAAAGGAGGGGAAGTCATATCAAAAGTACTTTATATTTTGAAACTAATGGAACGGGTCAAATGAAGGAATTTTTTTCTCAAATTGTTTTAAGATCGGTATGTATAAGTTGGTAGTTTCTTGTATTGGAAATTACACGAGGCATCCACATTTTAGAGATAGAGTGGCAAACGATTTATCTGAAGATTCATCTTTCCATTAGTTGGTACCTTGACTATAGATATATGGGTATAAGAATCTCCATTTTCCTTCTAAAGGTCATTTTGTAGTGGATTTTACTGCAAAAATTAGAAACGAGCTTAAGTCTTCACTTAACAACCTTAACCTTTGGCCTGGAGTGAACTGATGGAAAGTAGGTTCAAATAACTCTGCCTTCACTAATGCTTCCATTTGCAGTAAGCTGATGGTAGAATGGACATAAATTGAACTAAAATGCTTCCATTTGCAGTAAGCTGATGGCAGCAACCGCAGGTGGTCCAATCTTATACATCGTACTGCTGAAAGATATGTTGTAAATAGCGTACACGTCTAATTTAGTCCTTGAGATGTGAATCTAAGCTCGTCAAAAGAATTTTATGAGGCTTGTTGTAACTTGTAAGACACTCAGGCAGTTCATGGACTGTCTTGTACTAGTAAAATTACCTTTGTGTCAATTTTTTGAATGCTGGCTTGCAGAGTGCTTAAGTTGTTAAGTTTCTTTTAACTTTGAATGGAATATTAAAAGATCAAAACTTAACTAAACGGGCCTAACGTTCTTATTTCTTTTCTCCTCATTCCGTGAATAAGTGCAGTTTTTTGGGTTCAAGAACACATTTGTTCAGAGGTTACTCAGGGAATTGGTGACGAATATCAGTGGAATGCAAGAGCAGAATATCTTGTCGTCTAACTCTCTTGGGAATGAGACATCCGAGGCAGTAAAACCAACTGAAAACGGGGGATCAAAAGCAGATCTTAATCTGCTTCCGCACATGGCAAAACCACGAAGTGCTGCGAAGAGAAATAGGAAAGCTAGAACCAATAATACCAAGTCACCTGCCAATAGCAGTCTCAAAAAACCTCGACGTCAGAATAAAAGTTGCAACGTCAAAGTTTTGAATTCTGACCAACAGGAATATGGTGAACATCCGCATCCCTTTTCCGCAAATAAAGGGTCTCCCAATAGTTCAGAAGCATTGCAAGAGTCAGAGACCTCACAAACAATAATTGAACGAGAAAAAATTCTGGTTCTGGTCGAAGAATCTTTTGACAAAGATGATCATCTGAAAGTGGATAGTCTTAGTTCTCAAGGAGGGATGAAGCATTTAAATCCTGAGAACAATTTACCCTTAGAAGAATCTATGAAAATACTAATAGATGGAAAGCCGGTTAGTGTGTCTACTCTTCCTTTTTCCCTTTCATTTAAAGCAAATGCTTCGATACACTTCATTTTGCATAATCTTTTTTTTTTTTTTCTACTAGTTTTTTCGCACTACTTTTTGTTTAATATTCCCCATTTAAACAACAAAACCAAGGGTGGCCTTTTTCTACATGTGTACTGAATATGTTAGCTAGGTACATTTTCTTAACTTCTCACAGTTTGATAGGTCAAAAGTTCTTGAAGAGCAGGTGATCAAAAACCAAATGGCTGAAGAGAAGGATGAGGAACCACCAGTTACGAATGAAATATTACAAAGAATTAATGATGCCAATCTTTGGGCACCTGATACTTTGGATCACCCGCCAGGTACTATGAGGCTATGAGCTAATACTTACCTGTGCCGTGTCCCATAGTGCTGCATCTTGCATTATCTTCTAATTCTCTTCCCTGATTAAATTATTAAATGCTTGTCTTGTCATTTCTGTAGATGATTCTTTCAATCTCGCCGCAGATATTGTGAAGGATGGTGTAGCTGCTGTTACTACCACTAGTCCTGATTCTCTAACAATTGATTCACATCCACAAAGTGAAATGGATACCTCTTGTTTGGAAGTGAACTCAGAGAGAAATGAGTCAGATTCTGTTGGGCAAGAAATGGCCAACTCAATGATGACACTTCTCCTTCCTCGAGCACTTCCTCTGCTTAGTACATACACTAGAAAGAAAAAGAATGTTAAAAATTCATCAGAAATATCTGGTCGTAACTCTCAAGATGAAAGTAAGAAGATCGACACATCTGGTAAACTGTTGCCTGTAACTTTCAAATTTCAGCTGATTATTGCTGCTCTTATAGAGCAATTTCTTAGTTTCTATCTCGATCATTGCTTGTTTGAAGATGTATCACGAAGTCTTTTAATTCTAGCTTCTTTTAGTTCCCTCTTTCTTTCTTTTGCAGTCAGTGAGCTTGATGAGACTTCAATGCTCAGACAGAAGGAAAATATTAACTTTCCAGTTCAAGATTATGTTCCAGCATCTACAGCTTGTTCCGTTGCAGAAGCTGTTGTTCCTGATAGTTTTGATAATGCTGAAGGTGGATATACTCCAAGTCAGGGTTTAGCTCAGATCCTACAAGTAGCTGAAGTTTCTAAAGAAGATCAAAGTGTTCGAGGTCTACAAACCTGCAGATCTGAAATCGAGGGGCCATCAATGAATGATAATTCGGAAGCAAAGCCATCAGTTTGCAACGGTGAAACAGGTGACTTTATCTCCCTTGTAATCTGTGGATTCTTTGATTGTGGGGCCTGAGTAGCTGCTGTTCATCCAATTTTCTTCCAATTAGCATGTGCAGAGCAGATAGCTTAAAAGGATGTCACATGCCCCAAGGCCATTTAATTTGTATCGCTGGCATTTTAAAATTTCTGCATTTCAAGCTTTCCGCTTCCCTGCAGATTCAATACTGGCTTCTTTTCCAGTTTGTTAGTGAAAAATGTTCTCTCGTGAATTCTAAGTTTGGCATTGTCAGCTTATTCAAAGCTCACTGCACCCCTTGATTCAAGTATGACCATGTTCTTTGTCAGCTTGTCTCTCTCTATCTGAGATGTTAGGAAATGGGCTTCCCCTCCTGTCTACTAATGTTGAAAGATGGTTATTAAGCTTATCCTGTGTGTTTTCCCTAGACTGATTTTTCAAAATTGACAAAAGGTGAATAGACTGATTGATATAACCCTGTAATACTCCACGCTTCCTCTTTTTTTGTGATTATTCTTTATGTAGCTAGTCTGAACTTCAAAGCTTCCTATATGATGATGAGATAGGAGCTCGCGGTCTCTTGAGCTGAACTACTCTCTGTAGATTAATTGATTGAAAGTAATAAATTGTTGAACAGGGTCAGAAATAGAAAATGATGTCTTACCAAGCGCACAGAAATTTGTTCAAGCATCAAGAAAGGAAATTAGTGGAACCCAAAGGACAGGTGAAATTATCAGTGGGCGCTTAGCTAATATTCCACCGTCTGCTGAATCAATGGTGCAACATGTTTCTTTATCCAAAAGTATCATCTGCAGAGATGTCAGAGATGATTCTGTTCCAGAGACAAGTGCCAGCATAAATGGGATGCGCGCCTCCCGTTCCTTGCAAGGAAGCTCTTCTATGCAGCACCAAATCGAACAATCGATATCTGCTGATGAAACCCACATTGATGGACGGCCCCTTAACTTCCATACAAAAGAAAGGTTCACTAATACCAGTGGTACACCTTCTAACATGGCCTCGAGATCACAAGAAGAAGAAATGGATTGGATGCTAACCCATACTGAAACTTCAAAGTTTCTTGATTCAACTGCAATCAAATCGGAAGGCAAATTGACTGAAAAATTGTCCAGAGACCAACACTTTGTCAGGTTTACTGGTCCTTTGTTACATAATCAAAACCAGAAGATAAATGTTTCTGCTGACACCACTGAGAAAAACGAGAATAATGAGAACGTAAGCATGGAGGCCTATAAAGATTTAAAGACTGAGAGTGAAAGAAGCGGTGTTCTCAAACTTATTGCAGGCTATGATCATCCCATGCCAGTTTTATCAATGCTATTGAGCACACAAGAAAATGATCTTTACATTTGTGTTTTATGCGGTCAACTGTCGCACGAGGATAGAACTATTTTCATGTACAAGGTCTCAATGGCAGGAGAAGAAAGGGGGTGCCCTTCTTTTATTGGTCATGCTTCCATAAGTTTTCCATCTTTTGGCGGTGCCTTCGGTGGAGATGTGAGATGTTTGCTCTTCCTCAATGGTATGTTGTGGTTCTATGGCTTGGTGTGTAGCATCTCATAATCTATAATTGTTTTATGCAGATTGAACTGGATAGTGCTGCTGTGCAGTTGACACCAATTGGTCAGTCGCTTGTGTTGTTCAACAGTGTAAAGGCCCCAGGCTGCAGGTTGCATTTTTCACTTGACACAAGTGTTTGGTCTTTTGTTTATATTTTAGTTGCAGAATAGATGAATGCTAATGTGCTGATCTGCCATGCTTGTTCTCAGGGAGGGTGACATAAAGTGTCGGTGCTCATCATGTGCTTCGAATCATTTTGAGGAAAATGCAGTAAAAATCGTGCAAATTAGAAATGGTTATGTCTCTCTCATTGCTAAACTGAAAACAACTCTAAGTGTATGTTATATATTGGTTTGCCCACCCGATCACCTTGTTGCTGTGGATGAAAGTGGGAAGCTGTACATATGGGTCATGAATTCAGAATGGAGGTGACTCTTCTTGAGCATTGTCGTTTTCAAGTTTATTCATGTCCATCATAATATTGATCTTGCCGTGATTATAACTTTGATGAGTTACTATTAAATTTATCTTTCTTGTGTTTGTATATAACCAATCATTTTATCAGTTCTAGGGTCGAAAATTTTGCAATACTAGTCCCTTTGATGGTAACTATGTGCTTTATTAATCATTTATTGTACCCTGCCACTTATATAAAAATTTCTTCACTTCAATGAACTGGTGTCCAGCTTAGAATTTGTGATGCTTCTTTATGTAATTTCTTTTTAGTTTATTTTTGTTATGTAGTTTGATTTGCTCCCGAAATTCTGAATTTGCAGTGCGGAGACGGAAGACTGCTGTTTGCTGCCACCTGACTGCCCACCCTTTTGTTCAATGAAGTTGAAAAGAATACCAAAGTTTTCTAGTTTGGTTCTTGGGTACAATGGATTTGGGGAATTTAGCCTATGGTAAAATACCTCTTTCCATCTTAAGCGCACACCATGTTTTACTGTTGATCAATTTTCTTATTTTGTTTCTCTTCATAGTTCACTTCTTTCTTCAGCAAATCATGCTCATTCTGTCAAAAAATTAAACAGATTAATGATTATAACTCCACCTTGTACACGATTGTATGTGCAAATAGCTTCAAGAATACACATATATACACCCAGAAAAACATATACACACATTTATGTAAATAAGTAAATATATGATGAAGACATCTACTGTTATCCTCGATTAGAGCTGAAAAGAAGACCGGAAAAGAGAATCAATTAGAAGCAGTATGTCAGAAAATCAGGGCTGGCTGCAGTGTTATTGTTTTAATGAATATGCATACTACACATAATTTTGCTTTAATGCTTCTTGCTTGAAATTAGGGAAGGATGCCGGGGGTCTATTTGGAAACAGCCTCTCTACCCGGGTAGGTGTAAGTTTTGCGTACACACTACCCTCCCCAGACCCCACTAAGTGGGATTATACTAGGTTGTTGTTGTTGTTGTTGCTTCTTGCTTGAAATTAATATGTATTATTTCATAGCAGCTAATTTACTGCAAATTTTATAACTTATTAATTTGGATAGATTTTGGTTTAATTGTTTTCTTCTTCTTGCTTTTGTTTTCACTATTTTTGTTTGTCGTGAAGGATGAGATATACATATGCTTGTTTCTTTTCTTCCATTCCAGAAGATAAATAAATATACAAAGCAAATCCAGAAAAATGAGAACTTCTGCTGAGCTTGGTGCATACATTTGGTGCTTAAGACTCCTAGAGCTTTTTATTTAATGCCCCCACTCAGAGTTTTTTGGTTATATTCAGGGATATAAAAAAGCCCATGCTTGTGTCGAAGTTTTCTGCTGCCAGTATTTCTGCTTTTCAATGCCTTCCAGTCAGTCTTTTTAGATGGCAAAGAAAGTACAGTGATCCTGCCGGGGTCACAGAAGAGACTATTGACGAAATAACAGATGTCACTAGTATGTCTTTCTTGGAAACGAGTGACAATCAACCCTTTTGCTCATCAGAGGATAAAGATGTGGCAATCTGGCTTCTGATTTTGACTTCTCCTGACCCAAATCAGCCTGCTTATGAATCTAGCGAGCAGCAGTCCGGCCCAGTTCATTGGTGGAGGCTCGCTCTACTGGTTAATAACACAATGATCATGGGAAATTCTCTTGACCCAAGGTACTCCCAAAATCTTGTACTAGAAAATTCTGGAAAACATATCTGAGAATCTTAATTCAGTGTTTTTTAAAATCGTTTTTCATTTGGCTATTGTTGGTATCACAAAAGGAAGGAGTGCCCGTTTAGTTCCAAGGACCATTGTATATTTCATCCTACAGTTTAAAAGCTAAAGGAGATTGTGGTTGTTGAAGATAGGGTAAGCATACATGCTTGATATCAGGTTTTGGGGTTTGGCAAACTGGCTTGTCCTCACTTAGTGGTCAATTGCAAAATCATGTAGTTCTTTACATGATTCATGCTCCCGAGATGAATTCCCAGAAATCTTTGAAAGCTAGTCCTCCAAATCCCTGTCTTCACAACCCAAAACAAGAGACATTGAAACTCATAGTAGCATGACGTTTCTAGTCAATTATCCTTTAACTGATGTGCTACTGGAGTATTTGTCATCTGCCCTTTGTCCTATTATAATTTGTTACCTTTTCTTAAATACCACGGTGTTACGAAGTTGACCTGAAAAAGTTAATGCTGTGGGATAGAAAATGAGTAAAGTTAGAGCGCCACTGCAAATAATGTATCTTGTAGATTATTATCATGATGGAGCTTCTGATGATGGGTAATGTGAGATTTCTGATACTTGAATACCAAAAGATTAATCAATGTATGCAGGAGTCATTCAAATGCTGGAATTTCTTATCTTAAAACATCTCGAGTCAACTGAAACATTTTTTTAATCGCTAGAGTCAATTGAAAGATTAGATATCTCTCAAAGTTGTTGTACGCTTAAATTAGACCTTCAAAATTTACTTCCAGCAACTTTGATTTTACCTTGGTGGTTTTTTGGGATATGGGTGCTCAAGAAGGGCCTTCTTTCATGTGGTGGTGGTTGGTTTTTTTTTTGTGGGGGGGGAGGGGTGGGGGGTATTAGATTGATGGAGGGAGATAGGAGCTCTACTTTCACTTATAATGATGGGACACTTGTCTCCCTTTGTATACTGTATGCTACTTTATATCAGGTGACAATTTGGCGAATTGAACATCCTTAAACAGTCATACCCTTTTGTTAAAACATTCTTGGAGACATTAAAAATTGCTTGAAGAAGGTTTTTTACTGCCTGCAATGCAAGAAGGTTTCTGCACATTGTAGGCTAAAATATTTTGAAATCTAGATTCCTGAAATTTATAGTATTTGCCAGTCTAATCCTCTAAAGATTGATAGCAGGTTGGTTTCTTGCATCAAGTGCCAAAATGTTTACAAAAGAAGTGCTAAAATGTACATTTAGTGGCCTCTGATAAATAATGACCATTCAGTCTATCTGCCTCTCAGGGCTACTGCACTTGGTTTTTCAGCTGGTCATGGGATTATTGGGAGAAGTGATGGACTGGTCTACATGTGGGAATTAACTACAGGGAAAAGACTCCAAAATCTGCATCACTTTAAAGGTACTCTTTTTTTTGCAAGTGCTTTAGTTTATTGCTCAAATCTTAGTAGTGATTGTTGAGATCTTTGGTCTATGTGAAGCTTATAAGTGAAGTCGAATTCCTATGCTAAATGTGCTTCTTTCTTTTTGGGTTCTGGACAAAATTACTTTCAGCTGCAAAAATTAGATTTTCAGCAATTACCATTACGTTACTTCACATTATCACTTTCAGGTTATCTTTCGTACCAAAAAAAAAAATCACTTTCAGGAACTTGGGAATTTAAGAATTCCCAAATATCACTCATTGGCAAAATTGTGGCATCATAGCATACTGCATACTTGTATCGACTTTTAACTCTTTTAGAGATTTAAACAGCAGGATTCGCTCAACTGCACTGTAAACTTTTTTTTGGATCGGTTTAAAAACTTTATTATTTTAATTGTCCTTTGGCTGGGGTAAGAGTGCCGTCGCACAATCTCTTCTTATTGAACACACTTCAACTTCAAAATATTGACTTTTAAAAAAAAATATTATCTCTATATATTAAGTTTTGAACCCCTTAACACAACCCAAAAGTGTAGTTTAGTGGTCAAGGGGGTTCAAAACATTCATAACATCACAGGTTCAATTCCCACTAACTACAATTATTTTTTTTGAACCCCCTTCGTGGAGATCCTGCCTCCGCCACTGCTTACTTCTTCTGAAGGTAAGTGACAGTGGTCGTCTTTAAAATAAGATTTAGTCATGATTGGTCAGCCTTTCCCAAGATCTAGTCATCCTTCACCTCTTGCCCTTACAGTTCACTTTGGTTGTGTTAAAGCATCTTAACCCTGCTAACACTGAGTGGCATACTCAGTATATGAATTAGATGTTTTGTTTCTATATCAGTTTCCTCCATCTCTCTAGGAAGCATTGCGTTACTGAGATTGCTCTATTTACAACTAATTGGTGTATGTCTTCTGGTGAGGTTAGAATTTTACTAACACTCCTGATCTCTCTTTCAGGTTCAACAGTTTCATGCATTACTTCTGATGATTCAAGCCATGGTGCTGTGGCCATAGCCAGTGATCGAGGTCAGGTGCTGGTATATATGTGATCTTGACGGGCTTTGTTCATATTGAATGAGTAATTTTTACTCCATCTTGAACAAGTTAGATGGACGTATCTGCCCCATTTTCCCCGAGTTCGCCTAATGTCTAGAACCCGCTAACTTTGATAGGCATTGGTACCAAAGAAATGAGGTTTTGATTGGGGTGCAAAGCTCTTTGTAAATCTGTTTGTGTATTGCCATGGTTCTAGTTGATTCCGAATCCAGTACAATCATAGATTGTAAATAACAGGTTAAAGTTGGATCGTAAATAACGAAGATTGGCTTTCCCTTTAATATTTTCTAGAACTGCCATCTAGTTCTTTTGGTTATTTGTTTGACGTGCACTTTTAACATCAAATGACCAGTTAAGCTATTGTGTTAGTATCTCTCTTTAGGCTAATTTACTTCCAGTCATCAGCTAAACTTTCGCGCTAGATAAATTGAAAGAGTGGTTGCCAGCTAAAACGATTTTACCAATGGCAATAGACTTGTACATGTGATGGACCATTTTTTCCTCATAAACGAAGACATACAAATCAATCAAATATGCAAAAAGTCTAAATTTAATCAATCAATCAATTACGCCTAAACTCCAAATCAGTTGACATTGGATGAATATTTTTGTATTTGTTCTACTCAATCAAGTCACAATGTTCAAATAAGAAACCAAAATAAAGGAAAAAGGAGGGACCCAGCACTTTCGATCTGGCCTCTGGGCAGTACTATTTGGTAATTTTGCCCCCGGGTTTTGATGGGCACCCAAAGGCCAGATTAATCAAACATAAGGTCTAACCAACATTAAAACTGTGTTCCATTTTGAAGTACCTCAAGCTCTTCACGAGATTTCTGCTTGCACGATTTAGTACTTGTATCAAGGTAAACATTTCTTGTGAGTTACCTATTTGAAGCAACAATAAAGTTATCTCCATATGACCTATAGGTCATTTGTTCGAAATGTGAAAGCAGCCATTAATACTTGCATTAGGGTAGACTGTCTACATCACACCTCTAGGGATGCAACCCTTCCCCCAACCCTGCATATGAATGCAGAATGCTTTGAGCTACCTACTCGTGTTGCATCATAGGGTAGCAGAATTCTAATTAAGTTGCATAACAGAGTTGCCAAAGCTAAAGGGTCCCAATCAAGCATTCAGCATGATAGAGTAGAAATCAGCATCAACATATCAATCTTCAATTACCAAATTCAAACAAAAAGAGACGATTATGAAAGCCTAACTGCAACTAGACCATTTTTATTTGATATAGATAATAATCTCAAGTTAATCTCAAGTTTGGAGCTAAACCTAATAAATAATACTCCTATGATGAGTAGGGAAGCAAAAGCTGGTCTACATAGCAGCAATATGACAAATCCTCAACCAAAACTAAAACAAGTAAATAGATAAAGATAAAAAATTAATCCAAGCTCTGCTCAACTCAAAATCTCTTAGCCGTTAAAGAAAAGGAGCAAAAGCTAAATAGCATCTACTTTGCCGCCTTTGCTGGACCATCGGCGATGGATAGCTTAGCCAAGTTTTCCCCAGTAGGGTTGAGCTCATCCCAAGCTTTGATCCATGTGACCATGGCATCTCCGAGCTTGGTGAAATAGGGATCTATCTTGGAAAGTTTGTCCTTGACCTGCTTTGATAGCTCGAGGTAGCATTGTTGGACAGTTTTGCACTCTTTAGGAAGGGTTGCAGCCTGGAAAAAGGGGATGATCTCTTCTTGCCAGAAGATGCCGTTATACTCCTTTTTGAGGTTAACAAAAGGGTTGCTGGCTTTGCTGTGCCATATGTAAGGCAGACCAGTCTTGATTCCTAGGCCCAAGTGGTCACATATGACCTACAAGTTTGACGATATTTTAAGTCAGAATTCTGAGTTTCAAAATGCTTCATAAAGCATCAATGTTCACTCAAGTAATCTAGCATACGATCAAACCCCACAAAGAGATAGGACATCATCAAAGGTATAATACACAAACAAGATCTCTATTTTACCAAGTCACATTATTACAGGAAATATAGGAAGCAAATACCTTGGTACACCAGCCGGCCCACATATCGTCGTAACGACCAATTGGCTGACCGTCACCCATGAGACCAAAGTACATTGCAGGTCCAATGAGCTCTCGGTCAAACGCCAAGTTCATTCCACACATGGGGAACAAAGTGCCTTTAGGAATCGTCATGACTGCGTCAACATACCTGGAATAAGATATTAATGTTAATTCGATAAGTCTAGCTAGGTTTCAGGTAATGACAAACTAGATAAGCTCAATTCTACGAGTAATCAGATAAGCCCTACAGTTTGGCTCACGGAAAGTGTAAGTACCTTGTGTTCCTCTCATGAGGCTTAACAAGCTGTGTGGGTGCATCGTAGTCAGGGATGTTGAGCCACAGTCCATGAGAAACAGCTGTTGGAGCACCCTCACGCATGCTGAAAGGGTAGCCACGGACGAAATCTGCACCTTCTCTGTATGGATCATACAAAGTGTTGAAGAAATGCGGGGTGGATGGGCACAGGAGGTTCTTTATGTGCTGCTCAAGTGCATTGATCTCCTTGCCAGATGGGTCTTTGGCCACCTTCACATCAGCAGATAAAAAATTCAGCACGTGAGGAAATGAATGCTAAACACATCAACTTTTTTCGGCATTAGAGTTTCTAAGATGGTGTTGGAACAAGATAATCAAAGTAGCAGTTCCCAATTTAAGTGCATATGGTAATAGGATAACAAATTGCCAATTTAGGGGCCTACGATTGAAGATTCTGGCATTGTTAGTAAAAAATAACTCACTCAGTTAAAGTGGATTTCATCAATGTTCAACCAAGTTAAAAGAATCACACAGATCTGGAGGTGTAAACAGACACAAGGCAACCTTTGCAACATCAGATCGACAAAGATTATCACATGAACCCTTTATTACCAAAAGTGGGAGGAAACGTAAAAATGAGGTACCATGACTATTGACTACATTCAAACAATGGCTCAACCAGTAGAGAACAAATATAACATTAATCTCCACCCATACAACCTTTTAACTAAACAGCAATGCAGAAACAAAACAATGACAAAGCGTGAAGTTGTTACAAGATCTGGCACCTCTTTTATGTGTAAATATATACCAAACACCTAGTCTCTATGGTGCAAAAGAGTAAGATCAATTGATATAGTCCTGCATTCAGTTGTCAACCGACATTACTTTAAATAAAAACCATATAGATCTGTGAAAATCTTCCACCAAAACCATAAAAAACTTAAACAGAGGTTAGACAATTCAAGAGATACCAATAAAGAATTACAGTTTAATAAATAGAAACCATATACATCAAACAACAAACATTGAATATAACTGCAGATCAGAAGCTTCCAATCAATCAGATCTCCTATTCTTGGTCCAAAATAAAAATCATAACCAAATGCAGTTCAGCTGAAGAGATCCACAACAATTATCAAAACACATTACTAAATTTCCCAAATTGGCTCAAACATACATAAACCCCACAAAAACCCTAAATACAATACTCAAATTTTTAACCCCTCCAAATTCACCAAGATCCAAACTGTACCTTAAAACCCCTCAAAATTCACCAAGATCCAATTTTTTTTCAACCCCACCACATAAAATTCAAATCCAAATAATCCCAAAAGAAAAAAATAAAAACAAAAAACAAGAATGTTGAGAAAATACTTACAAAGCAATCATCATCAATGGTGTAGATATACTTCTTTTTGGAAACCATGTACCCAAAGCACCTACAAGCAGAATCCTTAAAGGAAATACAAGAAGCTTTAGGACCCAAAATCCTGTTAATATCATTCCTATTATAAAGTTCATAATCAAATCCTTCAGGGACTTTAATGGTTTTTGAAGGGTCACCATCTTGAACAATAATTAAATGGTATGGCTGAAAAAATGGTCTCCACATTTCTAAGAAATCAAGATTTCTTATTGTGGGTATTACTATATCAAGCTCATCTTTCAACAATGGTGTTGCTGCTGCCATGGCTGCAAAAATTGGAGGAAAAGTGAATGTCAAAGAAAGAAGAGAGATTGTAGTATTAGATTTTGGTAACGAGCATTGAGGGGTTGTGTCGTATTTATATTAAGTAGAAAGTGTACATAATATGATGTTATTGTTGACTGAAATACTACTAAATCTCGTCGGTGACTCTCTGTTTCGGTGGAAGTAGTTTACACGTATTTGTACGGCCAAAATTAGAATTTATTATAATGCGTGAATGATAGAAATAGGACTTCGGTGCCATTTTTTCATTTATCAAGCTTGTCCCATATTCAGAATTTTAAAGGCCGCTTAGCAGAGTGTATAAGAATAGTACTGAATAAGACATATTAGTAATGCTGCAATTAGGTATACCGAGATTATTTTTCATCCACCGTTAATTTGGTGTATTAAAAATAACATACATTGTACAGAGATATATACATGCTTATCAATGTATTAAAAAGGCCAAATACATAACTGAACCCTTAAAACTTAAACATAGAGTTGTTCCTATCAGACCCTTCAACTAAATCACATATGTGCCAATTAGACACTTTGTAGACCGTCTGAGAAAAACTTTTATAAAAATTATCGGATATGTAATCAGCTGCAGTTGTATATTTGAAACCCAATTGGATTCTCCAAATCATTAACACCATTCACACAACAATTCCCCTTGCTGCATATCCAGTAGAATTCTTCGCAGGAGCCTCGCCAACCACGCGACTGCTACCCTGCTCACCGGAATACCCTACCTGTCGAAATCACTCCCCGACACCTTCCAACGCTGCTGCATGGGGACCATTACTACGACATTAATAACCCATCCAGAGTTCGAGCTCACTCTCCAGCTGCACGAGTCCATTAACCCATCGTGGACATCCATTAAATGTGCGACAACCTACCTTCGCTTCAAAGTCGTGCTACGTCTTTCTTCACTTCAAGCAGCTCCCTTCCGTCATATACAATTTTCTGCCGCACAACAACACTATGCTTAGAGTTATTCTACCGACTTCCTNAGTTCTCTCATTACCAAGCCTCTACGCAGCTCCGCTGCTCTCCCACTTTGGGCAAACTCACTTCTTCAATCAATTGCTCGGCCTACGCTCCCTCAGCCTGACCCTTTAGAAGTTTAAAACTCCACTAGACACTTTCCACATGTCTTTTTTATCTCTTGTTGCTCAGTTGTTACCTTAATAGAATTCATCTTTATAGAACTTGAATCCACAATTTGCTATTAATCCCAAGCCTCTCCGAAAGTTGTTTTCATCAAATCACAGCATCTGCAGTTCTGACTCAGTTCAGAACCACCGCATCCCGCGGTATCTGATAGTTGCATTTCAAATGCCATTTCACAATATCTTGCCCCAAGGGCTGATCATAAAAGATCATAACACCGATAAACTTAATACGTCCAATTAGGACAACAACACCCCAAAAGAGGAGAAAACTCCTTCACGCTTGCAATTACCACGCTTCACTACTTTCACTAGTCCACATGTCACCATCTTTGGTTCGATCGACTTTCCCTTGCCGGGAATAAAATACCGAGTCCCTTGATTATACGCTGAGTAAACCTCCCTTCAATTCATTTACTGCCTCGACACATGGGCAACATCCTACC
>MU749308.1:0-13321 GCA_026770625.1 Nicotiana glauca | reverse complement strand
AAAAAACCTGTCTAGTCGTTCTTTGTCTGAAAATACTTCGTATTTCCAGTCAAATAAGGGCAGCTGTAGACATGTGATTTTTGACCATCCCCGAAATTTCACCCGTTTTAGCGTAAAATATTTAATTTAGGCTTAATGTAGTTATTTCAACTAATTTTATCTCTTTTAAATTATTTTTATCACAAAATTAAAAAAATACTAAAATAATTTAATTTTTTTTTTATTTAATTCAGTATTAAGTATTTTTAAAAAGATGCATTACTTTTAACCTATTTTAATCCTAATATAATCTTTGAAAATACCAAAAATAGTTCCAACTTTAATTGTTAGTTTTATTTTAATACTAATAGTTTATCAAAATTAATGTAGAGTTTTTATAGGTATTTAATTTGAATTTTCGGTCCTTTTTGGCCCAACTTTTGCACATTTTTGGAGCCCAATTTGAAAGCCCAAGAAGACATACACTGCTGACCCATTCCTTCTTCTTCAACATTAATACACAGAGACACTACAAAAACAAGAGAAAACCCTAGAGAACCTAGCTGAACCGTAGCCCACTTCCGCCGCCGCCTCCTCCACGCCCACGACGCACCAACCCCCTTCTCCACACTAGTAGCCTCCGCAACCCCCTCATCGAAGGCCACCATGACACACAATGAGAACCGCTGCCACCCCCAACCACTGGATTCGCCGGATCGAACACCTCCACCCTCACAAACAACAACATCCACGCTGCCGAGCAACCACTAATGCTTGCTGTCCATCTCCACCCCACAGCAGCCACCAGCAGCCGCGCCACTGTCCTCCTCCTTACGCCTCCCTTCCGTCTTCGACTCCAAAATCAGTTACATCTTCTTTAGCCATAAAACCCCGACCAAATAGCTTTGAATTTCACCACAACAACCAGCGAACGTCACACCTAGAACACCCAAAACGAGAACCCTCACAGCCGCCGACCCACATCTCTTCGAAATCAGCAGTAGCCGCGCGAGAGGGAAGCAAGAAAAAGTCGCGAAAACAGATCCGAGAATTCTGTTCTTGTTTCTTTCACATTTCAAAAATGATGTTTTTGTTTTGTATTACCTAAGAATTGTGTTCCAGAAATTACACACAAAAAATTATATGTCTTCAATTCAATATTTCAATTTGGTTTGTCTAAATATGGGAGTTTATTTGAGGTTCAAGTTTGACTTTCGGTCTTGATTCGAGGTTACTGTTCGATGTTCAGTCCAGGCAGATTCGCGGTCTTGCTCGAGCTTCAATTACTGTATTTGTTCATGATTTTGTTATCTACCGGAGTCCATTTGTCACATTCGTTCGTTCAAGTTGAAAAATTAATTGACAGAAGTCATCTTTTGAAGTTCATCTCCTCCTCCTCCTCTATGTTGTTGCTTCAGTTATTTGTGAAGATTTCCTCTCTTTGTTTATGGACTATGTCATGCTTGCTTTACTTTTTTTAGTTATTTGGATTTAATTACTCATGCTTACTGTGTTTCCAAATTGTTCCTTGGTGACGCGCTTACTCAAAAATGCGATTAGATAGGTTCTGAATTCGCTTTATTAAAATTAAAAGAAAACAAATCGTTTGAAATGATATGGGGGGGCTTGGATTGAAATAGCAAATATTATTGGGTTACTCTAGTTAATTATTGAACGGTAGGAGAATGCTAGGCCGTTATCATTTGGGTAGGCAAATCTTTAGGGCATTTATATTTTAGTTTTGTCGAGGCGAGAGGTTGTTGCCTTATTTAAATTTATCTAGGGAATGTCCCGATGAATTTGTATATATTTTATTTCAGGGGTATGCCCCGTAGTGAATGTAATTGAAGGCTGTGACGGACATGTTAGAGTGAGCATAGTATAGACCTTTAGTATTTCCCTTTTATTTTTATTTCATTTAGGTGGGGATGACCTTGAGCCTCGTGTGTGTTTACTTTGATTTTCTGTGATTTTACCTTAACTTTAATGTTTTATAAGCCGACTAGATCGAGTACGCAACCGTACTAGTTACGGGACTTGGGGAGTGCCTAACACCTTCTCCCCGAGTCAAATGAACCCTCTTATCTGAATCTCTGGTGCAAACTTAGTTTTGGAGTCTCAAGTGTTTTGAAAGGAAAAATATTTTTTAGAAAAACGGTGACCTGACATACCGAAATCAAATGTCAGGTGGTGACTCTGAGTTATTTCCTTTTAAACACCATTTTTGTCACTTTCAAAATTGAAAACCTTTTTCAAGCTTTACATAATCTTTTTATTAATTTAACAGGGTTAAGTTATGTTTGGTTTGTTTTTTTAAAAAAGGGGTGTGACATCTCTGGCGACTTTACTGGGACTTGCAGGTTCGAGCTAGAACTTGATCTTGTTGGCTTTTAGGATATTAGGTTGAGGTTTTTATGTGTTTTGTTTGCTTTGTTTAATTTTTATTTTGTTTATATCCTTTTGTTATTTGATAGTTGCTTATTTTTTTATAGTTTTTTTCTTTATGTGTTACTGCTTTATAAACTGTCATCATTTGCATAACCATGAGTCTTCTTTCTGCAACAAGTCTCGGAGCACGCATCGCGTGCACGAACTCTTTGTTGAGTCACCCTTAATTTAGGAGGGGGGTCGTCGGACGTATGGAGTGGGTGGAAAGCTTGAGCAGCCACCATCGACCATACGCTCCCCCGAATTGCGTTGTTAGTGAACCCCAAACTTAGGTCAGTCTTTAGGTCATTTTTATTTGCATCATGGCATCTAGACCTAGTAGGGCTCGGTCCCAGGTACCGTGTCCCTTTGTAGGAAGCCTATCCAAATATTTTCAAAACGGGCCCGTGGCCTAAAAAGACATTCAATCATCCCAATGTGATACATGTTGCATCTTTGAGGGTAAAAAGGTCATTTGACTGACCGATGTTTGGGAAAGAAGGGTAAAAAATGAAGCAAGTAGGGCTCATTTATATTTTTCTTTCACAACTTTTTCAAAAAAAGACAAAAAAATAAAAAAGAAAATTCAAAAATATTTTTCACTTTTTTATTATTTTCTAAAAAATTCAAAAAAAGAGAAAAAGAAAATCCAAAAAGAATTTACATTTTCCATCATTTTCCAAAAATTAAAAAAAAGGAGAAAAAGAAAATTCATTTTTTTTACATTTTTCATCATTTTTCATAAAAGAAAAGAAATATAGTTTTTTTTTTAAATTAGTTGTATTTTTTTTTTAAAGTTTCTCCCATATCCATTCTTCCCGAACTACGCGAACCTGATTCTCATCTCTCGGGGCGAGATACGTAGGCAACCCACATAGGGTCCGGTCTTTCTAGTGAGTCTTAGGTTCTTGGCTTTGCGGGATCTTAGCCAAATCTTGCATGTCTAGCCACTTTTTGCCGCATTGGCCATTCTTGCAAAATGGGGTCATTTTCGCGAAAGTGGTTCAATTACCCATGTATTTGGATTTTGAGTCCACAACTAGGTGTCATATTGCTTTAAGGTCCTTCCTTTTTCAGTTTGCATATTTAGCCACTTCTGGCCATATCGACCGTTTTTGCAAAATGGGTCATTTCTGTCAGCTAATCTTGGGCCATGATTATTGGGAGTTTGAATTCGTATAAGCATTAGTGAGGTATATTTCCATGTCTTAGAGGTCACCTTTGTTGAGTTTGCATTAATAGCCACCCTTGGCCATGTAGGCTAATTTTCAAAAATAGCCTCAATCATGCCTTGCATGTGTCCAATAGCCATCGTGGCGTCATATGTGTCTTGAGTCACTAACTCTATATGATCTTATTTTTCCCATTCAAGTATGGAGCAATTTGCTAGAGTTTGAGCATAACAAATACCTAGGACCATTCTAGTCAAGACCATTGCATGCACGAGCTGCTTGAGAAAACTTTTTAATTTTTTTAGTCTATCTTATGTTGTCTTTTAATATTTTGTCTTGTACAGTAGTATCGAGCCTGTCACTCTAGTTAATACTGTCGAGTCGTTTGTTATAGTACTTCCTGTTTTGTATTTGAAAAATAAAAAAAATTATTATAAATGAAAAATCCAAAAAGATTTTTATTTTTAGTATATTTGCCCATTACTTTTTTCAGAACTACGCTTGATCTGATTCATGAGGGAAATGATACATATGCGACCTACATAGTGTTCGATCGAATTAAAAAAAAAAGAAAAAACAAAAAAAAAGAGAAAAAGAGAATGAAGTGTGGGATGTGAGAAATAAGGAGAAAAGAGCGATAATCAGGAAAGAAAATAGGGGGAAAGAAATGGAAAACCAAGTGGTGTTAGAAAGGAAGATGATGAAGGAAATGGGGCAAAAAGAGTGAAATTGGTATGATGCCAAATGACCTTCGTACCCTCGAAGCCATTCTAGAACCGTTAACTGTGACTAGGGGCAATGCACGCAATGTGATATTTCTATCTGATAAATGCTCTAACGCTAACATGTTGGCTTTGTTTTGCTCCTCTTTGTTACTTTCATTGTTGTCGTAATAGAGGGTGGTTAGTTTGTGGCACTTTGGTGATTCGTTCATACAACACAAGGTCAAAGAGCAAGTGGTCATGGCTAGCAAAGAAATAGATACAAGAGTTGTTAACCCGTCGAGGGAGATTGTGGAGCCGGAATCTGAATTGAAAGAGGAGGTTAGAAGGTTGAAACAATAGATGGCGGAAATGTATCACGACTGGATTAAGGGACACCCTCCTCCCTTGCTCCCTACCAAATACACTGAAAACCCTGCAACTATCCCACCACTATCACAAGTCCATGTTCCTATTACCGTCGATATTTCCCCTCAAAATGCACCGGGCTTTACCCCATACCACAATCACCCAGGCACTTCTTCCCAAACTTTCCATGCTCCACCAGCCATAACAACAACATTCCTAGCTCCAGATACCCAATATTATGCACCAGAGCCCACCTTGAGAGTCCTAGATTCTTATTCTTACACTTCCTAATTTGAGCCTAATGTTGAAACTGACAAACCACCCAAGACTGCAGAGCAAGAAGAGATGTTTAGGAAGGTACAGAGTCTGGAGCAATCATTGAGAAATATGCAGGGGTTGGGAAACCAAGTGAGTGTGGCCTATAAGGACTTGTGTTTGTTCCCCGATGTCCAACTGCCTGCTGGGTTCAAGATGCCTAAGTTTGACTTGTATGACAGACATGGAGACCCTGTAGCTCATCTGAGGGGTTATTGCAGCAAAATGAGAGGCGCTGGGGGAAAAGATGAATTGCTGATGGCGTACTTCAGCTAGAGTTTGAATGGGGCAGCTCTAGAATGGTACACCCCCCAGGACGCTAGTAGGTGGTACACCTGGGATGATATGGCTCAGGCCTTCGCCAGACACTTTCAGTACAATATAGATAATTTTCCAAACCGCCTATCTCTGACCAAGGTGTAAAAGAGACCCAGTGAAAACTTTAGAGAATATGGGTTCCGATGGAGAGAGCAAGCTACACGAGTCAATCCTCTGATGGAAGAAGACGAGATGGTTAAATACTTTCTTCAAGCTTTGGAGCCCACTTACTTCGGCCATTTAATCTCAACCATTGGTAAGCCTTTCAATGATGTGGTAAAGATGGGAGAAATGGTGGAAGAGGGATTGAAGTCAAGCAAGATCATGAGCTATTCTGCCTTAAAAGCCACAACACAGGCAATTCAGAATGACACAGGCAGCCTGCCGGGTCAGAAGAAACATGATGATGTTGCCATAGCTATATGAGGATCGTGACATGGCACAACGCGTCCGCCTTACCAATATACTCAGCCTCGATCCCGACCCCAACTCCAAACCTATCCTCAGGCTCCACATAATCCACCTCAGTACTATCCTCCTAACACTGCCCAGTCATTTGTTTAACCAATGGGTCACTCCTTATGGCGAGCACCAGCACCGCATAATACTCTTTTGCCTTCACAACATTTTCGAGCACCCAAAAACCCTAGAAAATAAATTGTTTCATGCCAATCGGAGAATCCTACACAAGTTTGTTTGAAAAGTTGAAATAATCTTGCCTGATTGAGCCGCTCCTCGACTATACTCCAGACCCATATGCAAAAGGTTTTAATGCTACTATGCGGTGTATGTACCATTATAATGTCCAAGGACATAGCATTGAAGATTGTCGTTCTTTGAAAAGGGAGATAGAAAAAATGATTCAAGAAGGGACAATTATGGTCCAGGACGGTGACACCCAGAACATTGCACATAATCCTTTACCTGCACATGCTGATGCACACTTCGTGGGAAAGACGCATGATGACAGGGAATTTGAGAATTCACTGGGGAACTTGCTGACTGAAGTTAGTGATATTGAAATTGGTGAAGGTTCCAGTAATTTTGATGTGCAAGCCAGTGACTAAGATGTCGAACTTGATAATTGGAAAGACACTCCTTTCTTGGCTAGCCAAGGAGGAGTTCTGGTAGTTTATTTTGTTGTCACTTCTGTTAGTCCGGGTTATTTCAGGGTTGTAATCCGGATATTGTTTTCTGGCCCAAACTCTTCTTCTTCTTATTTTGTCTAGTTCGTTTAGTTATAATAACTCGTCTAGTGTTATTTAGGATTGTTATAGGGTTGTAACCCATGTCTATTTTTCTTGTCTAGTTCAAACCCTTTTCATCATATGTCTAACGTAATCTCGTATTTTCTGTTAGTTCTAGTCAATTTTTGTTTAGGCCATTTTTCCTTTTATAATTATTTTCATGCCGACTCTAGTGAAATGACGTGCATGCATAATTCTCAGCTTAATCTTGAAAGTTAGTATAATCATGAAGAAATGACATAGTTTTGAACATGATAAAAGAGGCATTTGAGGAAACAAGTAGAGATTTACGCATTTTGAGATAACTTGAAGCTTGAATTGAGTGAAACTGAGGTAGTTAGTTTGGAAAATCATGAGGCGGATGAGAGCATACAACAAGGGAATGTCTCTCAAGAAATTTGAGGAAAATCATTCAGTGTTGAAATGCATTCTTCCACATCAAGATAAGGTTGAGTCATGTTTGCTTTGAACTGGCAAAGGTCATTCATTGGGACAAAGGTATTGCACATTGGCCCTTTTTATTTGTGTTGATGCCATCAATAGATACTATGTCTTATTTTTTTGTCTATCTTCAATTGCATGTTTGTACTTGGCATTTTTAAGTTTGGTATTACGAAGATATTTTATTCTGTTACCTGTCGACGCCCCCTTTTTCCCTCCCTCCAAAGAGCGAGAAATCGGGTTTACGACATTTAGGAAAGAAAACTCTATTCCCGTTTGGGAATTGGATTTTGAATTTGGAGAGTCGCCACCTAATGATTATAATGCATTAGGACACTTTGAGGAAGAATTTGAGATGAAGAACCAGAGTTCGGGTAAGGGGTAGAAATTATCTCGAGGAGAAGGTATTAGGCACCCCTCAAGATCCACTAGTGTGGTTCCCGACCATGCTATATTGTGACTTTAATTAGCAAATAAACAAATAAAGGTTTAGAATATGAGGGATTATCACATATGGCTACAAACAAATTAAATTTTTGAAGAAGAAAAGAAAGCTGAAGATTTGAATAAAATAGTTTGGAAATTCTGAAAATAAACAAATAAAGGGGAAATGGGGTCCTAGGTTTACTAATTACATGGATCATCCACACAACACCGGAACCCAATTGTACGCATAGTGTTATCGTTTGATCATCATTTCCATTTCTACCCTTCCCCACCCATCAAGGTATTAAAGCGTGGAATAATATTGTTACTTATTGCATGCTATTATTTGTCCCAATCCTATTAGTCCCGGAGGCAATTGGACTACTAATCTTAAAGGGAGAGCGGTTTGGGGGCTTTTAGAAGTTTTCAAAGAATAAAATACTAAATTGTCAATCAAAATATGTAATACAAATAACGGGAAACAGACAAGCAAATAGGGCTCAATTAAGCCTTCTTAAATCAAATAATAATCATGGAGTTTAGCACGTCTTACACGTACTAATTTGGTCTTAATTAAATAAAGTGACGAGTGGACTGGTTCAACGCATATTTTTAGATGGAAAGTCTACATTAGGCTCGCTCGAATGTAGTTGACTAAACCGATCTGATTGATTTATTAATCCTTTTGTCTAAGTGTTGAATGCAACTAGGCATGATATCTACTGATTTTAGAAAAGATGCAAATTGATTATAGAGGTTACCAGTTTTAACAGAATAATACGAGTTCAGCAGTTGATATTGCATTTAACGAATGAGACAATTCAGATTTCAAGATTTCCTATAGTCATGCTTTTTATATGTTTACTGGTTTTGACTCCTTTTCCGACGTTGACAGAAGTCCTATGAACATGGTATCTTTATGCAGCTTTTATTGTTAAACCTACAAACTGTTTGCCTGATGACGTTTATATATATGCAGAAATACAGGAGTCTATAGGCAGTGTTTTTACATGCGAATTTGCAGGACAATTAGAAGTTAATCCTATAGGCCGGATATCTATGTGTGAAGTTGCAGAAATCAGAAATTAACCCTATAGGCAGGATATCTATGTGTGAATTTGCAGGACAATTAGAAGTTAATCCTATAGGCAGAATATCTATGTGTGAAGTTGTAGAAATCATAAATAAATCCCAATAGGCATGATTTCTATGTGTGAATTTGTAAAAATCAGAAGTTAAACCCATATAGGCAGGATATCTATGTGTGAATTTGCAGAAATACTAAAATAAATCCTTATAGGCATGATTTCTACCCTTAGTGCATAAAAAATAAACCCCCTCCCTTTTTTACTAAATCCCCGAGTTCATACAAATTAATACAGCCTAAAAGAAATAAAACTGGAATTAGAAAAGTACATCAGGAATCATCAGCTGCATCCAAGGAACCTAATTCAGACTCAATGTCCAATAATATAAGATTGGGCCACTTTCGAGATCCAGATTTCCAAGTCTTCTCTCATCTAGGGTGTTTCAGAGATCCAAGGGATTTCAGGAACCCCAGGCAGTGCATACACCCAAGATGTTAATCAGAAATTTGAGTTGTGTAGTGTGGAAGGGACAACCCTTATGTGTCTAAGTTCAGAGGGAGCTCAAGGGTCCCAAGAGAAGGCTCGCACAAGAGGGACATAATCTAAGTTCTAAGAGTGAGTGCAAGTTCAATAAAAATGGGGTAGGGAATACCCAGGCAGACTGGTGGCCATGCCCAGTCATAAAATAGACTGGCACATCCCTGACCAAACCTGTTGGCCAAACATTTAGATTGTAAAGACCTACTAGAGGTCAAGGTATGGCCTGAGTAGTAACTAGAATACTGTCAGGTCAAAGCAGTTACTCAACATACACAATAAGGGAAAGGGATGGGAAGCTGACAAAGCTTAGGGCCCAAAGGGTCCAGTTCATATCCATGGACAATAACTTCAAATATTGCCATATTCCTGAATCATAACTTAAAGCACATAAGGGGATACAGGGGTTTGGGACTCATAAGGTAGAAAATAAATAACAAGTGACTGACAGAGTGCACACATAGATTAACATTAAATTTACAAAGGAAAGAGAACATATTACAACATGCTAGTAACATATCTTGACTGCAGAAACATGGGTAGAAGTAGACAGGAATGACAAACTAGAGCAATTAAAGAAAACATATTGTTGTTGAGGCTTGTAAATTAACTAGGACATACCAGTAGAGAAGCAAAGTGGAAAAAGGTAAAACAAACACAAGTCCAGAGTCTAGCCTTGGCTTTCAGCCGGCTAGGCAAAGCAACAACACAAGTAGTAGTAAAGAGGGAGTTTTAAGAGTAATTGTGTATTTTGAACTCAAGTCGTTTGTGTGTGTTTAAAGAAAAGAGGGTAGGGTATTTATAGTTTTGAAAAATAAGTGAAGAATAAGGTAATAAGTAAAGTTTTAACACAAACATGGAAACAATCACAAGTCAGAATCAATTAACACAAGACTTCCCTTTAATCAAGGGATTATTGTTCAAACGGATACTAACAGGGTCAAGATAAGGAAAGAAAATCAGTCTGTAAGCAGAATGGTTGTTGCCATAAAAGGAGCAGTAAAATCATACAGTAGGTGTTTAAGTCCAAATACAGGATTGTACTTGTTTTTGGAAAGGGTTTAATAAGTCCAAACAAGGAAAGCGAATCAATTAACCCTTGAAAGGAGAGTAAAAATCAGAATTTCAGGAAAGGAAAGTTTTGAAATCAATTACGAGTTTGAAAAATCAATCACAGAAGGAACTCAGTATATATAAATGAATGCACAAGTAATAGACACGTGAAGCCAAGTTATGGCAAAATAACAGCATATAGTAGTAACTAAAACGAAGACATTCGAAGCATGAAAGTCATGTTTCACTGTTTAACAATAGAGAAGAAGATCAGAAGCATGCAAAGAGTTGAGTGAAAACCATAGTTGAGTTTGACAGGTAGTAAGAACTCAGAACCAAAAGTGTCACATGAAGAAAAGAGAGTTGAAGTAAAGGAATCACATTGAACAACTTCAAATAAATCGAATAGTCCCCAAAGAAACTAGGGTTTTTGAAATCAATCGAGTTTAGAGGAGATAAGTAGATAAACAAATAAACAGATTCAGAATCTCGGATAAACCCCAAAAATTAGGGTTTTCACCATGCTAACTCAAATAGAAAAGAAAGGTAAATCAAACGAATATTAACAAACAAACTAAGAAACTCAAACAAAATCCCAAAAAATTAGGGTTTTCAACATGCTAACTCAGATAGAAAACAACACAAACAAAACACAATAAAACATGTCGAGAAACAGTGAAGAGATTCGAAATAACTTAACATGAAACCCTAGTTGAAGAATAAAGCATTTCTGAAAGAAAAAATTAAAGAAGTTTCGAGAAAAATGCATAGAAGTTTCACACACACACATATATCCGGAGCAGATCTAAAAATAAATCAAAGGAACCTTAGAGATTATAGTTTCGTAAGAAACCCAGGTGATGAGAAAGGCATTGGAAACCATCGTTCTGAGTAGGAGAGTTGAAGGTCGAACTCGAATAGCCATGAATGGCCGGACAAAGGTTGAAGACAACCGGAGAACAGTCATCGAGCTAAGGCTTGGTCGAAACCCTTCAGGACCTGGTCATAGGACCTTAGAAACGAGCACGCAGAAGCCGTGAGAGGCTAGTATAGGCCTCCGATGAGCCTGAGAACCCATAGATTAGGGTTTCAGTGAGAGGCGGCTGGTAGGGTTTGAGATGAGTTGAGAGAGGAGGGGGATTCAGAGGCAGTGGTTGAGGGAAAATGAGGTAGGCTAAAGGGGTTGTTTGAATTAAATAGGAAAGGGAAGAGGGGGGATTAAATGGGGATCGAGTTTGGGTATGATAGGAAAGGGTATGGGTCGGGTTATAAGTGGTAATTGGGATAGGTAATTTGGGCTGAGTTGGGGTTATTTGGGGATTAAATTGATGTTATATTTGCAATTGAAATGGCTATATGTTAAATAGCCGATTTTTCCCCTTTAATTTATATAAAAATAGTTAAAAAAATGATTTTAAACAAATTAAAAGCACTGAACTAATTAATAATATATAAACATTAATTTGAAAATACTGGAAATAATTTTATTAGTGTAAAATGCCATTAATCGTAATTATAGGCTATAATTGCAATTTTATGCAATTTAACTTTAAGAATACCAAATAAATTCGTAAAAATATAAAAAAATCATCTTAATTACATTTTTGGTATAAATTTGAGAATAAAATAAGATATTCCCCTAAAATGATGATTTTTGGAAAATAATTACTGGATTTATTATATTAAAATAGGCAATAAATTGGTTTAAAAATCATTAAAAATGTCAAAACTCTTAGGTGTGCTTATATATGCACAAATATGCTATTTTTGAAGTATTTTGGGTATAAAAATACTTAGGAAAAAATTGGGTAATAACAGTTGCCCCTCTTTACCCGGGAAGGATAAAAGAGTTGTTGGGTAAAGATATGATGGCCAATTTTGACTGAAAATGGTGATTTGAAAAGAACTTGACCGAGCTTTGGTTTCTGAGCTACATACATATCCCTGGTTTTACAGGAATCATGCCGTATGTAGTTCAGGAACCATTGACGGAACATGTCGATGGAGATTCGAAAGAAACGGATACGATGTTTAGGTGGCAAGAGGTATTTTGAAACTTGATTGGCTGTGGGGAATGGAGCGGGATCGCTCCTGCTGAGATGGCCGTTGATAGCTGGTATACCTGCAAGTGAGTAATACTGGCGTATATCGTGCATAAACTTAAACATGATGCAAGTTCCCGTTGGACCATGAATATTGTCTTTGGACAGTTAGGATGACGTCCTCGGACCATGATGTCCTGGTCCATGAAGTGCAAAATTAAAGGATTCGCAGGCTATGAAATGATGTTCTCGGGCTATGATAATGGTGCCTTCGAATCATGATGCCCTTGAATAATGCTGTGCAGGATATAAAGTAGGCCCTCGGGCCATGACGTGGTGTTCTCGGGCTATGAAGATGATACCTCCAAACAATGATGCCCTCGGATAGTTTGGTGATATTTCAGCCCATTAAAATGCAAGATTTGGCGGTATTTCAGTCGATGCAAAAATGTAAATGGCGATATTTTAGCCGACAGAAATTTAAATAAAAAAGGCGATGTTTTAGTCGATGTAAAAAGTAAAATGGCGATATTTCAGCCGACAGAAAGAATAGGTATATATGATGATGGAGATGAACTGGTGATCTTTCAACCGATGTAGAATTTAAATAAAGTTTGGCGATATTTCAGCCGATTGCAAGAGAGATAAAGTGGCGATATTTCAGCCAATTCAAAGTAGAGGTGGCGGTATTTCAGCCATGCAGGTGGAGATAGAGCTTAACCTCGGAAGGACGAAAGGTAGCCTTATACAGATAATGCAGGATGGAGACACTGCTTAGTATCGAAAGGCAGAAAGGTAGCATTGTGCAATGCAGATAATGCAGATGGAGACAGCGCTTAGTCTCGAAAGGCATAAAGGTAGCCTTGTGCAATGCAAGAAAATGCAGATGGAGACATCGCTTAGTCTTGAAAGGTAGATAGTAAGCCTTATGCAATGCAAGAAAATAAAAGGATGGATAGTAGCGAGATTTCTTAGGTAATAGCTGATTACGATATCGTGATAGCCGGGGAGGTTGTGTGCGGATAATAATTACGAACAAGTGATGATTCCGAGTGTCACACCTCTTTTTTACCGCTTACTACACCCCGTGAAGGGTATAATAAAAAGCATTTTTCTAATTAAAGGACGGTGGAAACGGGATTAGTTATTTAAAGTTTCAGAGTCGCCACTTGAGAATATAATGGTGTCTCAAGTCACCGAATTAAT
>MU749307.1:4280-18426 GCA_026770625.1 Nicotiana glauca | reverse complement strand
ATTGGCCCTATTGAATGTTGTATTGTAGATTGAAGTTGCTTAAGTGTATTGGATCATAGTATCATTAAGGGGCAAATTTCAGGTATGTGTAGCTAACTTTAACTCTAGTAGAATCCCCTTGTTGCGACGAGCATAAGGTGCGTGTACCTTGTATGAAAATATGTGAATTGATTGTCTTACTTGATTTCCATACCACCAAGTTATATGTGATTTTGAGAAGTATTTTGATGTGTCTATCTTATGATGTGCAAAGTTTGTAAATGCTTGAGGATGTCGACATGGAAGTATGTGTTAACAAATGAAAAAATCTTAATGTGTCCAAATGTGGAATGTGTATAGTGGCGAAAAAACCTGCGTGGTAAATAACGAAAGAAGGTATTGTGAAATGACGTAAATAATGTGAATGATTACGACAACACCTTGTACATGAATTACTGCTTGGTGACAGTTATGGTGACTTGGACCCAAATGTATGAATTGTTGATATGAACTTGTGTTTCCTTGAAATGATGGCGTAAATAAATGGCAACAAACCAAGTGTGTGTGTGAATATGTTTATGTGGTAAGGTCTGTTATATATGATGGAAAATGGTTCTGATGTTAATAAACACTTCTTGTGGATTGCTGTTGTTGTTGTGAAATGATATTTTGGATGGCCTGAAGCCATGTAATTGAACTGTGACTATTGTTGTTGTGTGAAATGTGATTTTACGGTGGGATCAGGTTGCGCGCCACAACACAAAATGATAAATTGTGGGTTGGGGTGATAAGGGTGGCCGAGGTAATAAGGGTGGCCGAGGTAATAAGGATGGAATGTGATCATTATCACTATCAAAATGAAAGTTTGTAAAATCATTCAAAATGAAAAATTTGTGGGTTGGGGTGATAAGGGTGGCCGAGATAATAAGGATAGAATGTGATCATTATTACTATCAAAATAAAAGTTTATGAAATCATTGATATGATAAAATGATGTTGAAAGGGGAAAAGGAGAGCTTGTGAAACTTGTTTGGTCTTAGTTGTTCCTTTCATGTGCATTGATTGTGGATTCTATTATTGTTCGTTATCTGTGTATTGATTGATTTTACTTTGGGTGAAGTTTCTTCATACATACCAGTACAATTCAAATGTACTAACGTCCCTTTTGCCGGGGATGCTACATTCGTGTTATGATTGTAGGTGGTTCTATAGCAGGTACTCCAGTCCACAAATAGTAGCACTCCTCCACTTTTCGTCAGCTGTATTGGTGAGCCCTTTCCTCTCGGGGCCCTGCGTGGCTCATGCCGCTTTTCTTCCCGGCGTCTTATTTTGGTATTTATGTATGGTATAGCCGGAGCCTTGTTGCCAGCATTTCCATATTATTCTTCAGTTGTATTTAAAGGATCCGTAGACAGGTTGTGGATAGTGTCAGGTATTGGAATTTAGAATAGAAATATTGATGTTTGACAATGACGTATAAAACTTGTAATACCTTTAAAATGGCGAATGAAGTTGCTAATGAAAATGAAATGGAAATCGTTAATGATATGTGTTATAGAATTCGATTAATGGAGCCCATCTCCTATTTATTCATGAGTTAGATTGGGTAGAATGAGACCTAACACGCTTGCTCGGTCGGGTTTACTCGGTTGAGCGCCGGTCGCGCTCCTCGGATTTTGGGGCGTGACAAATTGTGTTAGTAAAAACAATATAATTAATACTATTAACATCAGTATTAATTTGACATATACCTTCAGCAAGGAGATCGTTAATAATCACTTGTAATTCCTGGACTTGGGTAATAACAGACTTGCTATCTACCATTTTGTAGTCCAAAAATTTAGCGGCAACGAATTTCTTTAACCCGACATCTTCCATTTTGTATTTCCTTTGAAGAGCAATCCACAGTTCTTTTGACGTCTCCATATTACTATAGACGTTATACAGATCGTCCTCCAGTCTACTAAGAATGTAATTCTTGCAAAGAAAATCAAAATGCTTCCATGACTTAGTCACGAGAAAGCATTCGTTGTTTGGAGTTTCATCAAGCAGAACAAGAACATCTTCCTTAATGAACTTATGTAGACTTAAAGTCGTCATGTAGAAGAACATCTTCTGCTGTCACCGCTAGAAATCAATCCCAGAAAAATTTCCATGTTTTTTCTGCGGGTGCCAATGCCGGTGTTGTTCGGCTTGTCGATGCATTGGCAGTAAGCATACGAACAGTCTGGTTCCCGTTGTCATTCGTGATTTCTATAAAACAATGACACAAACAAACATTAAAATCACGTAGATTTTAATCTCCAATGGAGTAGAAAACCAGAAAGGTTTTAGTCTTCAGAATAGTGAGTATAACACAAATACAAAAAATAATGAAGTTCCTTAAGCATGTTAGTGACCTTCATTTGTAAAGTAATTCTGGAGAAGATAAAATAACATATAAACAAAAATGTAAAAGAAACATAATTTAATCCGAGCCCACTGAATTCATAGTGTTTTCTTAAGAAACTTAATCCCCTCCTAGTACCCGAGGTTGTAGATTTTTTTCCCCATGATAGAACAAATTACATACTGGTGTAGCGGTACTTCAAACTCCAGTGTTTCAGTGAACACAATGATCGGTAACAAATCACACTTACTATTGCTTTCTTTGTAGTTAAAACAATGTAGAAAAAAAGGAGAATAATGGAAAATCTGAGAGAATGCGCTGCTATTTATAGCTCCAACCTGTTGAGTTCAAACGAAGAGGTACAACTCTTCAGAGATCTGTTACGTAAAATGGCCATAACGTAAATGGCTATTTACGCAAATTAAAACGGGTAAAATTTCCGTTACAAAAAACGGGCGGGCAGAGGAAACTTTATTTTCCTTTACAAAAAATGGATAGTTTGGATTTAATATTAATTTTCCATTACAAAAATGGATATTTAATAATATTACATTAATATTTACTATTAACAAATAAATTTACTCCAAAAAATTAATCAATCAATCGATCATTTGACCGAATCTGAATCCTAAGCCTAAACCGAGTGAGCGACGATGATGGCGCGAGACCTACATCAATCATTTGACTGAAGCTGAGCCGAGTGACGACAACGACGGCGCGAGTCTTGCCTTCTTTTTAACTCTTTAAGAGCTAGAAGAAGAGCAATTTTATATATACCCATCGAACGTCTTTTCTTCCTCCAATGTGGGACAATGTCCCTTTGTCAAGGAGGGAAACTCAAATATTTTATTTTTCTTCCATTTCTCATTCACCCTCTTTTTAGCTAAAATAAGCTTAAAGTACTCAACAGTCTGTTAATTAAACTCTTTTCTAAGCTGAGGTTCTATTGGAAACAACATTTCTATCCTCACAAGGTAGAGGCAAGGTCTGTATACACATTACCATCCCCAGACCCCATGGTGTGAGATAACATTGGTTATGTTATTGTTGTTAATTAAATTCTTGTTGACACGAATTATCATTTTTGGTTGTTTCTCTACTTCTAGTTTTAACTTGTGAATTGTTACGACCTATTCACCCTACTATCTATATTATGCTTGGGTAAAATCATGTTTAGATTAGTGTAGAATTAGAAATGACTTATTTCCAAGCCTGTGGCTCGGAGAATGATTTTGGGATTAGGATATTAATATACCTAATAGTTGTGACGACCCGGCCCGTTGTCTCATGTGTTTCCGTCCTGTTTTCCCCATTTTATGCTTCTTCATGTTTCGTTATCCGCGTTTGGTGAGTTTGAGTAGGTTCGGATTGACTTTGGTAGGAAAGGAGACACTTAGTCTCTTTAAGGAAGCTTTAGTTTGAAAAAGTCAACCGGATGTTGACTTATGAGTTAGAGGGCTCGTACATAATTTTCGGTGATTTGGTTAGCTTCGGGGAGTGATTTTTGACTTAGGAGTGTGATCGGAATTGAATTTGGAGACCCGGTGTAGAATTAGGCTTGAATTGGCGAAGTTAGCATTTTGGCGATATCCGGTTGGTAGGTGAGATTTTGATCCGAAGATCGGAATAGAATTTTGAGAGTTGCAGTAGCTTCGTTAGGTGATTTAGGATGTGTGTGTATTTCAGTTGATTCAGAGGTGTTTAGGTCGGGTTTTTGATCGAATGCAAGTTTCGGAAGTTTTGGTTGAACTTAGGCTTGAATTCATCGTGAATTGGTGATTTTTGTGTTGTTGGATGTGTTTTTATGATTGGAACATGTTCGTATGATGTTTTAGGATGTGTAGATGCTTTTGGTTGAGGCCCCGAGGGATTCGGGGTGATTTCAGATGGCTAACGGAGGATTTTTGGACTAGGAAGATTGCAGAAAAATTGCATCAGCTGTTGTAGATATTTTTCTCTATGCGATCGCAGAGGTGGTATTGCGATCACATAGGAGGGTTTTCGAGGGGCTGTTTGGTTGTGCTATGTGATCGCGGGATTTTGACTGCGATCACATAGGTCGAGGAGTTTGTTCATTGCGATCGCGTAAGGTCTGATGCGACCGCATTGTGTTATTGGACCTGGGGCCCCTGATAGTCTTTTGTTCTATGCGAATGCGGGGCTTGGAGTGCGATCGCATAGGTTTGAGTATCTGTGCTCTGCGATCGCAGGGGTAGTAATGCGATCTCATAAGAGGAAATCTCGGCAAACAGAATGAGTATTTAAAACATTTCATCCGCGACTTGGGGGTTATTTTCCATCATTGTTGAGTAACCTTGAGAGCTTTTGATGAGAATTTAAGAGGGTTTTGACTGGGAATCGATTGGAGGTAAGTCCTATGGCCTAGGAACATCATTTAATTGTGATTTCAACACTTAAATTCATGGAAATTTGATTAAAAGGGGAAGAACTAGGGCTTGGGTTTTTGAATGAGAATTTGGCATTTGAGGGAGCATTTGAGCCCGGATTTCGAAGTTTTTAGACATGTATATATTCGTGGCGAGATAAGGAACATTTTGGTATAAAAATTTCTGACTTTCGTTAAGTGGGCCCGAGGCTCGGGTTTTGCAAATTTCGTGAATTTTGATATTTTTTGAGTTTTTTCGATTGGGTTATATTCCCTTAGCCTATTGTAACGTATTCGTTGTGGTTTTGGCCAAATTCGATGCGCGAGGAGGTCAATTCGAAAGGAAAGGGCATTGCGAGCTAGTCTTTGGTCGGCTAGAGGTGAGTAATAGATGTAGATGCTGTTTTGAGGGTTTGAAACCCCGGACTTTCACATCGTAATGCTATATTGAGGCGTGACACGCATTCTATGATGAGTACGGGGTCATTTGCTATAGGGGATTGTGACTTGGTCCATCCCGAGTGATATTTCTACTATATTGGTGATTGAGACACATACCTTATTGATGTTAATTGGGCTTGTTGCCATGTTTGGGGCCTTGTGCCGACCTGTAAAATCCTTTGGGGGTTGATATTACTATTTTTGCATATATTGCATATCATTTGGTCTCAGTCCAAGGTTTTAAATACAGTTTTGCAATCTCAGCCATGCTTCTAAGTTTTGAAAACTCAAATGATATTTTAAATGATATTTCGGGCTGAGAACTACTATTTTATAAATGCCCAAAGGGCTTATGATGTTTTCAGGACTGAGTTGGGATCGGGCTGCACATCGCAGCAGTGTTGCGTTGATATTGAGGCCGAGAACCTGATTGGTTACATTGATATTGAGGCCGAGAGCCTGGTTGGTTACATTGATATCGAGGTCGAGAGCCTGGTTGATTACACTGATATTGATATGAGGTCGAGGGACTAGATTTGATGCCACGAGATGGCTTGTTATTTCTCTTGAGCTGTAGGAGCCCCTCCGGAGTGTGTACACACCCCCAGTGAGCGTCGTCGATGATAAATAATTATGGATGGCTCGGGCTACACGCCGCAGTGGGTACTGGAATGTACCATCATAGGTGTTGCATTGCATTCATGCATCTGTACCTTTAATTGTTGTTCAGTTGTTAAGTTCCCCACATTAATGTGTTATTGGATTATAGCTTACTTTGTGCAATTTCTGTATTTTCTTACTTTCAGTCTATATTTATGCTTATTACTCACTGGGTCGGAGTACTCATTTTACTCCCTGCACCTTGCGTGCAGATCCAGGTTCTTCCCAGGTTGAGTAGATCTGGTCTGGTTGAGCAGAGACATTTCAGGGAGTTTCGAGGTAGCTGTACGGCGTTCGCAGCCTTGGATTCCTCCCTTCTATCCTTATTTCTTTTGTTTCCACACTTCTACTTTTAGACAGACTCTGTAGTAGGTTGAACTATGTATTTAGAGGCTCAGATTCGTGACACTGGGTCCTAGCTGGACTATGTTCCGTATTATTGGTTACTTTCCGCACCATTCATCAGTATTTCTAGATTTTTAATATAATGTGTTAGTATTTTCCCCTGTGTTATTTACCTGAAATCTGCTTAAGTATTGGGAATTGTCGTAACAAGGTCGGGCTTGCCTAGTAGTGTGTTGGGCGCCATCATGACCGGGTTGGGGTCGTAACAAGTTGGTATCAGAGCTTAGGCTACTTGGTCTCGCGAGTCATGAGCCGGTTTAGTAGAGTCTCGCGGATCGGTACAGAGACGTCTGTATTTATCCTCGAGAGGCTGCAGAACCTTTAGAAAAACTTCATATTCTTGAAATTCTTGTCGTGCGACTTTGTTGATCCGCAAACTAAACTTCTATATTCTATTCTCTCACAGATGGCTAGAACCCGTGCTACCGGACGTAGCGGATGACCACCTGTACCACCTATTAAGGCCACCATAGGCCATGGATGCGGTCGTGGTCGAGGTAGAGCCGCAGGGGCAGCACCTGTTGACCCACCAACTGCCCTGGCTCAGGATCAGGCTGCAGCTGTAGAGACTCCAGCAGCACCTGTTCAGGCACCAGCTGTACCTATTGTGATTCCGGGTCATCAGGAGGCCCTAGCTCGGATTCTATCAGTTTGCACTGGCCTGGCTCAGGAAGTCTCAGCCACTACCGCAGTAGCTACTTCGCAGGCCGGAGGAGGCAATCAGACCCCCGCTGCTCGCACACCTCAGCAGGTAGTGCAGGTTTTGCAGACACCGGAGGCACCACTAGCTCAGCAGGTTGCACCAGTTCAGTCGGTTGCACCGGTTCAGGATGTTGTGGTTCCAGCTGTGCTAGACGATGAGCAGTGTCGTCTTAAGAGGTTCAGTAGGCTTTCACCTCCTACTTTCAGCGGTGCTTAGGGCGAGGATGCCCAGGGTTTTCTCGACAAGTATCAGTGTATGCTTCAGATAGCAGGGATTTTAGAGTCGAGCGATATATCATTTACTACCTTTCAGTTCTCCGGAGCATCCTTCACTTGGTGGGAGGCGTATGAGCGGCGTAGGCCGGTAGGTGCAGCGCCTTTGTCATGGCAGGAGTTCTCCACTCTCATCCTGGAGAAGTGGGTACCATAGTCTTAGAGGGAGGAACTGCGTAGACAGTTTGAGTGGCTTCGTCAGGGAGATATGATTGTGTCTCAGTATGAGGTGAGATTTTCAGAGTTGGCTCGCTATGCTCCCTAGATGGTCCCGACTGATCAGGAGAGGATTAGGAGGTTTGTGGATAGACTTGTCTATCCCATCCGTATTCTGATGACTCGAGAGAGGATTATGATTCATACCTTCGAGGATGCAGTTGATATTGCTCGTGATATTGAGATGGCTCGCTGTCTGAAGAGAGAGGAGAGGGAGGCCAAGAGGCCTCGAGGATCGGGTAGTTACAGTGGTGCTCTATCTAGGGGCCAGTCTCAGCATAGCAGGGGTCGTTCTTTAAGGCCTCATCAGTTGGCTCGCCCCGAGTATCGTGGTGCATCTTCAGGTCGTGGTCATCAGGGGTTCTAGCAGGGACAGTCTTCACTTAGTGCCCTCCCAGCTCAGAGTTCGTCTTATGCCCCTTCAGCTCAGGTTTCTTCTGCGCTGAGTGCATCAGCTGGTCATCCTGGTGCGAGGGGTTCCCTTCAGTCCCCTTCTCTAGCACCTGGTAGTTGCTACGAGTGCGGCGAGTTTGGTCACATGAAGAGGTAGTGTCCTCGACTTCATGGTGGTCAGTTTCAGCAGAGGGATCAGCCCTCATCTTTTGGCCCATTTTCTTCCTCATCTGCCCCACCAGCTAGGGGTGGAGGCCAGGTAGCCAGGGGTTGCCCCAGAGGTGGAGGTCGATCAAGCGGTGGTCAGGCTCGATTTTATGCTATCCCAGGCAAGACAGATGCCGTTGCTTTAGATGTTGTTATCACGGGTATTATCTTAGTCTGCCACAGAGATGCCTATGTCTTATTTGATCCCGGTTCTACCTATTCTTATGTGTCATCATATTTTTCTCGTCATTTGGGTACGACCCGAGGGTGTCTTGTTTTACCAGTGCACGTATCTAATTCGGTAGGCGATACTATTATTGTGGACCATGTGTATCGGTCTTGTCTTGTTACTATTGGGGGTCTGGAGACTCGAGTTGATTTATTTCTTTTGAGCATGGTAGACTTTGATGTTATTCTGGGCATGGACTGGCTATCTCTATGTCATGCTATTCTAGACTGTCATGCTAAGACAGTCACTTTGGCTATGCCGGGTGTTCCGAGGATCGAGTGGCGTGGTTTGACTGACTATGTTCCTAGATTATATCTTTCTTGAAAGCCCAGCATATGGTTGGGAAGGGTTGCCTATCATATTTAGTGTTTGTGAGAGATGTTGGAGCTGAGACTCCCAGCATTGATTCTGTGCCCGTTGTAAAGGATTTTCCTGATGTATTTCCTGCAGACCTATTGGGTATGCCACCGAACAGGGACATTAATTTTGGTATTGACCTGGTGACGGGCACCAATCCTATTTCCATTCCGCCGTATCGCATGGCACCAGTGGAGTTTAAGGAATTGAAGGATCAGCTTCAGGAAATCCTAGAAAAGTGGTTTATTCGGCCTAGTGTGTCACCGTGGGGTGCGCCTGTTCTATTTGTGAAGAAGAAAGATGGCACAATGAGGATGTGCATTGACTACAGACAGTTGAACAAAGTAACAGTGAAGAACAAGTATCCCCTGCCTCGCATTGATGATTTATTAGACCAGCCTCAGGGAGCGAGGGTGTTTTCTAAGATTGACCTCCGTTCGGGTTATCACCACTTGAAGATCAAGGATTCAGATATTCTTAAGACTGCCTTCAGGACTAGATATGGTCACTATGAGTTTCTGGTTATGTCTTTCGGGCTGACCAATGCCCTAGCAGCGTTCATTCATCTGATGAACAATGTATTTTGGCCGTATCTGGATTCGTTTGTTATTGTATTCAGTGATGATATTATGGTATACTCGCATAGTCAGGAGGAGCACGCAGAGCATTTGCGAGTGGTATTGTAGAGATTGAGAGAGGAGAAGCTTTATGTAAAGTTCTCCAAGTGTGAGTTTTGGCTCGGGTCACTAGCTTTCCTGGGGCACGTGGTGTCCAACGATGGTATTCAGGTGGATCCAAAGAAGATAGAGGCGGTTCACAGTTGGCCTAGACCATCCTTAGCCACAGAGATTTGTAGTTTCCTCGGTTTGGCGGGTTATTATCGCCGGTTCGTTTAGGGTTTCTCATCTATTGCCTCGCCCTTGACCAAGTTGACGTAGAAGGGTGCTCCGTTTGTATGGTCGGACGAGTGCGAGGAGAGCTTTTAGAAGCTCAAGACAGCTTTGACTACAACTCTAGTATTAGTCTTGCCATCAGCTTCAGGTTCTTACACAGTTTATTGTGATGCTTCGAGAGTCGGGATCGGTTGTGTGTTGATGCATGAGGGTAGAGTGATTTCTTATGCTTCTCATCACTTGAAGCCCCATAAGAAGAACTACCATGTACATGACTTAGAGTTGGTTGTTATAGTTCATGCTTTGAAGATTTGGAGGCATTATTTATATGGAGTATCTTGTGAGGTATTCACAGATCATCATAGTCTTCAGCATTTGTTCAAGCAAAAGGATCTTAATTTGAGGCAGTGGAGGTGGCTTGAGTTGCTATAAGATTATGATATTACCATTTTTTATCATCCGGGAAAGGCCAATGTAGTGGCTGATGCTTTGAGCCAAAAGGCAGTTAGTTTGGGGAGTTTGGCATATATTCCAGTTGGGGAGAGGCCCTTTGCAGTTGATGTTCAGGCTTTGGCTAATCGATTTGTGAGATTAGACATCTCAGAGCCCAGCCGGGTATTGGCTTACGTGGTTTCTCGGTCTTCTTTATATGATCGCATCAGAGAGCACCAGTATGATGATCCGCATTTGCTTGTCCTCAAGGACAGAGTTCAGCACGGAGATGCTAGAGATGTGACTATAGGTGATAATGGTGTGTTGAGGATGCAGGGACGGATTTGTGTGCCCAACGTGGATGGGCTTAGATATTTGATTCTTGAGGAGGCCCACAGTTCGCGGTATTCCATCCATCCGGGTGCCGCGAAGATGTATCAGGACTTGAGACAACACTACTAGTGGAGGAGAATGAAGAAAGATATCATGGGTTATGTAGCCCGGTGTCTCAATTGTCAGCAGATGAAATACGAGCATCAGAGACCAGGTGGTCTACTTCAGCAGATAGATATTTCCGAGTGGAAGTGGGAGAGAGTCACTATGGACTTTGTGAGTGGCCTTCCTTGGACCTCGAAGAAGTTTGATTCGATTTGGGTGATTGTGGATCGGCTGACCAAGTCCGCGCATTTCATTCTGGTGTGTACTACTTATTCTTTATAGCAGCTTGCAGGGATCTTTATCTGGAAGATTGTTTGATTGCATGGGGTCCCAGTTCTATTATCTCAGATAGGGTTACTCAGTTTACTTCCCAGTTTTGGAGGACTTTTCAGCGAGAGTTGGGTACACAGGTGGAGCTGAGCACAGCGTTTCATCCTCATATGGACGGATAGTCTGAGCGTACCATCCAGATATTAGAGGACATGTTGCGTGCCTGTGTGATTGATTTCGGAGGTTCTTGGGATGAGTTTCTACCTCTTGTAGAGTTTGCCTACAACAACAGCTATTAGCCCAGTAGTCAGATGGAGCCGTATGAGGCCTTGTATGGGAGACGATGTAGATCTCTGGTCGGTTGGATTATTGGGGGCAGAGTTGGTCCAGGATGCCTTAGAGAAGGTGAAAGTGATCCAGGAGAGGCTTCGTACAGCCCAGTCGCGTCAGAAGAGTTATGCGGACTGGAAGGTTTGAGAGGTGTCATATATGGAGGGTGAGAAGGTTTTGCCGAAGGTTTCGCCCATGAAGGGTGTTATGAGGTTTGGGAAGAAAGGGAAGCCGAGTACGTGGTTCATTGGACCTTTTGAGGTGCTTAGAAGGGTTGGAGAGGTGGCTTATAAGCTTGCTTTGCCACCCATCTTATCGAGTGTGCATCCGGTATTTCATGTTTCTATGCTCCGGAAGTATGTTGGGGACCCGTCTTATGTTTTGGACTTTAGCAGGGTTCAGTTGAATGATGATTTGACTTATGATGTCGAGCCAGTGGCTATTTTGGGTCGTCAGGTTGGGAAATTGAGATCAAAGGACATAGCTTCAGTAAAGGTACAGTGGAGAGGTTGGCCCATGGAGGAGGCCACTTGGGAGACCGATCAGGAGATGCGGAGCAGATACCCTCGCCTATTTGAGACTTCAGGTATGCTTCTTGACTCACTCGAGGACGAGCGTTTGTTTTAGTTGGGGAGGATGTGACGACCCGACCCGTCGTCACATGTGTTTCCGTCCCGTTTTCCTAGTTTTATGCTTTTTCATGTTTCATTATCCGCGTTTGGTGAGTTTGAGTTGGTTCGGATTGAGTTTTGTAGGAAATGAAACACTTAGTCTCTTTAAGGAAGCTTTGGTTTGGAAAAGTCAATCCGATATTGACTTATGAGTTAGAGGGCTCAGACATAATTTTCGATGATTCGGTTAGCTTCGGGGAGTGATTTGTGACTTAAGAGTGTGATCGGAATTGAATTTGGAGGCCCGGTATAGATTTAGGCTTGAACTGGCGAAGTTAGCATTTTGGCGATATCCGGTTGGTAAGTGAGATTTTGATCCGGAGGTCGGAATGGAATTTCGAGAGTTGCAGTAGCTTCGTTAGGTGATTTGGGATGTGTGGGAAAAATTTCAGTTGATTCGCAGGTGTTTAGGTCGGGTTTTTTATCGAACGCAAGTTTCAGAAGTTTTGGTTGAACTTTGGCTTGAATCCATCGTGAATTGGTGATTTTTGTTTTGTTGGATGTGTTTTTATGATTGGAACAAGTTCATATGATGTTTTAGGATGTGTCGATGCTTTTGGTTGAGGCCCCCGGGGACTCGGGGTGATTTCAGATGGCTAATGGAGGATTTTTGGACTTAGAAGATTGCAGAAAAATTCCATCAGCTGTTGCAGAGCTTTTGCTCTATGCGATGGCAGAGTTGGTATTACGATCGCATAGGAGGGTTTTTGAGGGTCTTTTTGGTTGTGCTATGCGATCGCGGGATTTGGAGTGCGATCACATAGGCCGAAGAGTTTGTTCATTGCGATCACGTAAGGTCTGATGCGACCGCGTAGTGTTTTTGGACCTGGGGTCCCTGATAGTGTTTTGTTCTATGCGAACGCGGGGCTTGGAGTGCAATCGCATAGGTTTGAGTGTCTGTGCTCTGCGATCGCAAGGGTAGTAATGCGATCACATAAGAGGAAATCTGGGCAGACAGAATGGGTTTTAAAAACATTTCATCCGCGACTTGGGGGTTATTTTCCACCATTGTTGAGTAACCTTGAGAGCCTTTGACGAGAATTTAAGAGGGTTTTGACTGGGAATCGATTGGAGGTAAGTCCTATGGCCTAGGAACATCATTTAATTGTGATTTCAACACTTAAATTGATGGAAATTTGATTAAAAAGGGAAGAACTAGGGCTTGGGTTTTTGAATGAGAATTTGGGATTTGAGGGAGCATTTGAGCTCAGATTTCGAAGTTTTTGGACATGTATAGATTCGTGGCGAGATAAGAAACATTTTGGTATAAAAATTTCTAACTTTCGAGAAGTGGGCCCGGGGCTCGGGTTTTGCATATTTCGTGAATTTCAATATTTTTTGAGTCTTTTCGATTGGGTTATATTCCCTTAGCCTATTGTAATGCATTCGTTGTGGTTTTGGCCAGATTCGACGCGCGAGGAGGTCGATTCTAGAGGAAAGGGCATTGCGTGCTAGTCTTTGGCCGGCTAGAGGTGAGTAATAGATGTAAATACTGTTCTGAGGGTTTGAAACCCCGAACTTTCACATCGTAACGCTATATTGAGGCATGACACACATTCTATGACGAGTGCGAGGTCGTTTTCTATCGGGGATCGTGACTTGGTCCATCCCGAGTGATATTTCTACTATATTGGATATTGAGATACATACCTTATTGATGTTAATTGGGCTTGTTGCCATGTTTGGTGCCTTGTGTCGACCTGTAAAATCCTTCGGGGATTGATATTACTATTTTTGCATATGTTGCATATCATTTGGTCTCAGTCCAAGGTTTTAAATACTGTTTTGCAAACTCAGCCATGCTTCTAAGTTTTGAAAAGTCAAATGATATTTTGGCTGAGAACTACTGTTTTATAAATGCCCAAGGGGCTTATGATATTTTCTAGACTGAGTTGCGATCGGTCTGCGCGCTGCAGAAGTGTTACATTGATATTGAGGCCGAGAGCTTGGTTGGTTACATTGATATTGAGGCCGAGAGCCTGGTTGGTTACATTGATATCGAGGCCGAGAGCCTGGTTGATTACACTTATATTGATATGAGGCCGATGACCTAGATTTGATGCCACGAGATGGCTTGTTATTGCGCTTGGGCTGTAGGAGCCCCTTCGAAGTGTGTACACACCCCTAATGAGTGCCGTCGACGATAAATAATTATGGATGGCTCGGGCTGCACGCCACAGTGGATACTAGAATGTACCATCATATGCATTGCATTGCAATCATGCATTTGTACCTTTAATTGTTGTTCAGTTGTTAAGTTCCCCACATTATTGTGTTATTGGATTATAGCTTACTTTGTGCAATTTTTGTGTTTTCTTACTTTCAGTCTGTATTTATGCTTATTACTCACTAGGTCAGAGTACTCACTTTACTCCCAGCACCTTGCATGCAGATCCAGGTTCTTCCTTGGTTGAGTAGATACGGTCTGGTTGAGCAGAGACATTTCAAGGAGTTTCGAGGTAGCTGCACGGCGTT